>JASUDE010000047.1:81661-172449 GCA_034509685.1 Colletotrichum cereale | reverse complement strand
CCCTTTTCGTCGTAGGTACCCAGCTTCCCGTGTATGTCGCTCGCTGTGCTCTCTGAAATGCTCCCCTCGCCAAACACACAAACTCCGGAGTGCTTCAGCTCTACTTCTTCCTACATCGATCAAGACCCCTTCTTTCTCCTCTTCACCTCACGCTTGAGCCATCTCTAGAGAAACTGTTTCTCTCTCACTCTCCCACACAAAATGCCCGCTTAATACACGTAAAACGCCTGAGTCAACGGCAGCGTCTCGGCCGGCGCCGCCTCGCACACGACACCGTCGGCCTCGACGACGTAGCTTTCCGGGTCGACACGCATCTTGGGCATGCTGTCGTTGAACCGCATGTCCTTCTTGCCGACGGTGCGGCACCCTTTGACGGCCTCGACGCGTTTTCGGAGGCCGTAGGACGCGATAGCGCCCGAGCTGATGGAGCTTTCCGAGACGAACAGTACCGACGACGCGGGGACGAGGGGCGCGAACATGGGCCGCGCCATGACGGGCTGCACCGTAGGGATCGATGCGTTGGGGTCGCCCTGGGAGCGGTTCTGTTAGCGTCGCGGTCGACGAGACTCGGAGAGGGTTTGAGAGGGAAAGAGGGACTAACCATTTGTGCCGACGCGATGAGACCGCTCTTGATGACCAAGGTCGGCTTCGTGCCGAACCACGCCGGGTCCCAGACGACCAGGTCCGCGAGCTTCCCGACCTCGATGCTCCCCACGAGATGCGAGAAGCCCTGCGCGAGGGCTGGGTTGATGGTGTACTTGGACACGTACCGCTTGACGCGGAAGTTGTCGGCGCCCGTACCCTCGTCCTCGGCCAGGAACCCGCGCTGCACCTTGTTCTTGTGCGCCGTGTTCCACGTGCGGAGGATGACCTCGCCGCAGCGGCCCATGGCCTGCGAATCGGACGACATCATGCTGATGGCGCCCAGGTCGTGGAGCACGTCCTCGGCGGCAATGGTCTCGGCGCGGATACGCGACTCGGCGAACGCCACGTCCTCGGGAATGTTCTTGGACAGGTGGTGGCACACCATGAGCATGTCGAGGTGCTCATCCAGCGTGTTGCGCGTGTAGGGGCGCGTGGGGTTCGTCGACGAGGGGAGCACGTTGGGGTGCTCGACAACGGAGATGATGTCGGGCGCGTGGCCGCCCCCGGCGCCTTCGGTGTGGTAGGTGTGAATGGTGCGGCCGGCGAAGGCGTTGATGGTGGACTCGACGAAGCCGGACTCGTTGAGCGTGTCGGTGTGGATGAGGCACTGGACGTCGAGCTCGTCGCACACGCTGAGGCACGAGTCGATGGCCGCGGGCGTGGTGCCCCAGTCCTCGTGGAGCTTGAGGCCGCAGGCGCCGGCGAGGACCTGCTCGCGCAGTGCCTCGGGCGCTGAGTCGTTGCCCTTGCCGGTGATGCCAACGTTCAGGGGCAGTGAGTCGCAGGCCTGAAGCATCTCGCGCATGTAGTTCTTGCCGGGGGTGCAGGTCGTTGCGGACGTGCCGGCGCTAAGGGGTTGGAGCGTGTTAGTCAACGGCCAATGTGTGAAAATGCTCACCGAACAAGGTAGGAGAGGATCTTACCTGGGACCAGTGCCGCCGCCCAGCATTGTCGTGATGCCCGACGCGACGGCCTCGTTCGCCTGTTGAGGACAGATGAAGTGGATGTGGCTGTCAACGCCGCCTGCGGTGATGATCTTGCCCTCGCCGGCCACGACGTCCGTACAGCTGCCGACCACCATGTTGGGCGTCACGCCGTCCATGACGTCGGGATTGCCCGCCTTTCCGATGCCCACAATCATACCGTTCTGGACGCCAATGTCGGCCTTGTAGATGCCCGTCCAGTCCACGATAAGCGCGTTTGTGACGACCATGTCCAACGACTCTGCATCCGATCGTCCCGTCGCCTGGCCCATGCCCTCTCTTAACGACTTGCCGCCGCCGAACTTACACTCGTCGCCGTACACGGTGAGGTCCCTCTCAACCTTGATCCACAGGTCGGTACTCCCCAGCCGGACGAGGTCGTTGACGGTGGGGCCGAACATGGTTGCATACGCCGCGCGCTCCATGTGGTAGGCCTCGGCGAAGTCCATGATGGCCTCGGGCTCCGGCGCGTGCGCGAAGCCGGCCAGCTGAAGCTTCTCGACGATCTCGGCCGCGCGCCAAAGCTCGACGCCCCCCGAGGCGAGCCGGTTGCCGCCGCGGATGACCTTGTTGCCGCCGATCTCGACGAGGGTCACCGTCTTGACGTCGCCGGGCTCGAAGCGCACCGAGGTACCGGCGGGGATGTCGAGGCGGTAGCCATACGACTTTTCGCGGTCGAACTCGAGCTGCGGGTTCGTCTCGATGAAGTGGTAGTGCGAGCCGACCTGGACGGGGCGGTCGCCCTTGCTCTTCACCCTGAGGCGGATGCGCTTCCGCGTGCCGTTGAGCTTCACTTTGTGGATGGCGGTGACGACGGCGCCGGGGGCCCGCTTGGGCTCGTAGGCGGCGACCTCGGGCATGACGAAGAGGTCGTTGCTCGGCACGGGGAGGAAGCTGCCGTACAGGGCTCGGGCGAGATCCCCATCGTCTGTGGCGATGGGGTTGTGGACCGTCACGAGGTAGGTGCCCGAGGGGAATGTGCCCTCAACCTGGATCTCGTGAAGGGTACTACACACGGAGGGGAGCACATGGCGTCGGCCCAGCATGGTGGCCCCCAGGCTCATGAGGTCGGCGACGGTGTGGTTGCCATCGCGGATGAGCTCTTGCAAGTTGCTTGCGATCAATGCCTTTGGATGTGAGTGTTAGTGCACGCGGCTCTGGACGGCGGCGCCGAAGCCGTAGAATGAGGGTTTCGTACCGTTGCTTCCGAGTGGTTCAGCTTGACACCCCGGGCGAGTCGCCGTTGCGCTATGGAGCCCAATTGAGAGATGACGAGCTTATCTAGCTGTAATCACGATGTCCTGCGTTAACGCTGCTGTTGCGGTTCAACCAGACTCTGCCGAGGCGACAGGGATGTGTAAGAGTGCGTGAAAGGCAATACAGACCTCTTTTGGTACGAGATGCATCCTGGCGGGAAAATGTGTACAGTCTCAGACCAGAATCCTCTCGGTGAGCGTCGCACGTTTGTTGGTGAGAAGATAAATTAGGGGTTAGAGGGTTTTAGAAGGTCTTTGCCGGCACCGGGACAGGAACAGACACACTGTTAGTCCTGATAGTGAGCGGCCGTTGAGCGCGCGCCCTCGGGCCTGGACCGGCGGCCACCCCCAAGAAAAAAGGTGGGATGATGATAAGGCGCTGGCCGACCCGGGGTACGTTTCTCGGAATGGTCAAGGTCTGATTGGCCTTCCACTACCCCGCACAGGGAAGGTCCTTGGGTGCACGACTGTCAAACCTCTCGTCTGTCTAATAGGCATTACGTCCAATTTTAGGCGATAAGCTGTTAGAGGCCAGTCAACTCGTTCCCACTAATTAAGCCGCTGCTTCTCCGTGCTTTCCCCGGTCCGTCAGCCAGTAAAGCAGTAATAGTATATATACTAGAAAGTCGACTACGCTTAACAGCATACGCCGACGTGGTGATGCTCAACTGTCGAGGGGAATTCTTGTCCACCAAGCCGACCTCAGGATGGATGCCGTTTTGGCTGTTTGAGGCGCTGGGGATGAGCAGGACATACCTAGGAATCCACTGTTAAAAAAGGATTCCAAGAAGCTGACTCTCGTGAGGGGAACCTGTACTTGGAAGTTGGAGTCCAACATGATGATGATTCGCCAGATTGTATATGCTCGCCGCTTATAGTGAGGTTTTGACTATGAAGTCCAGGACGGTTGTGTAAACTCGCAGCATTGTGCAGAGCCTCAACGTCATGAATCAGTGGTTAGTTCTTGTGGGCAACCCACTTCTCTGAACTTCCCTTGAGCAGGCAGGACTGCTCAGGAAATGCATTTAAAGACGTGTTGACGCGTAGGTTGAGACTTCGTTTATTTGAAAACCTATTTGATGCCAAAGACGACACTCAAGGCGTGGCTGAGCTATAGTGGGCTTCAAGACTTGGGCTAAGATTGTATCTGCAAGTGCTTAGATCGGAACGATCCCGTTCTCGTACCCTTCGGAAACCAACCTACCTGATCCCAGATGTATACCGATCCCCTCTATAAAATGGCACATCGCCGAGAATCTAGTCCAGGAATACATAGCTGGGTAAACGTGCAGGGGATAACTTCGGCCGAGGTATGCTTTGAAGCGATAGTTGCACGTATAAAGCCACTATACGAGTAGATGCGGTCACGCCATCAAGCTAAAGAACCACCAGTCTTCACATCCGTCTGCTCCTCGACAAGATTCATGGTTATGCTCCAGTTTGAACAATACTGGGAAGGAAAAACTCAGGCATGGGCAAGCTGCGCTGTATTCACTCTAGACCAGTACGCACTACTATAATTATTGAAGACGTTTTGAAAACAGCCCAACCCGGACAGTCTCCGCGGAAGCCTCGACCCAAGATGCCGCATATATTATACTTGTCGGCAATACACATACGTACGGCTAGACATGAGGACTCTGACGAAGAAACGGACAAGTGCCGCAAAGCATGCACCTACGGAGGTTGTGAAGAGAACAGCTGCTCGTGCTCGGGAAGGGGAAGAAGAAGCCGAACTACGGCGGGATGCCGAGCGTGTTACATAGCATGTACGCGATACCTTGCTCGCCGACGGCGCGCGGGGAACGGCCGCTCGGTATCCTGGCCCCCAACGGTCCCCCATACAACGACGACACCGGCCTATCTCAACGCCCCCCGCGAAAGTCTATGTAGGTACACTTATCATCGAGGGTGCTTACTGGAGATATGGTTTTGAAGATTGAGATGGTCGGGGATGCACCAGTGGCAGTTGGCGGGCGGCAGGGGTCGTCGCCCAAAGGATACAGTGTAAACAAGTGAACAAGGAAACTTCGGAGAGCGTCGAAGGACTCGGATGAGCTAATTAAAGACGTGACCAATAGATTGAAATGTCCGTACAGGAGATGAAGGGGGCCATGCAGTAACACTGAACCGCAGCTTTGGGTGTCACAGTTACCAAAGGTCTTTACAAAGAAAAGCGAGGCATGAGCAGGTACTGCATAGTAGGCGATGCTCGAGAGTTTTGGCTTGCAGCCTCGGAGAAGAGTGTCGCGTCGCTCAAAAGAATTGATGTATCGGTTCATCATTGATGTAATCGAGCCGTGGCGTGACCTTCTATCAAGTTACAGCTCAACATATTGTCAATGAAGCCTCTATCATGCCGCCAACGCCGTCCGCCGAGTCGGGCCCTGAATTGACCACCGCCCGAAAGTTCGCCTCCGAAGCCCCTAAAAGCAAAACCAAACCCAAAATACGTGCCAGTGCCAGTCATAATGTATTATCACAATCGCTCGTTTTCCCAGCACCACCTACCGATCACTCCTCCTCGACTTCCTCGTCCCACTGCGACTTTTCCCTCTTCATCAGGTCAGACATAACGTTTGCCCTGAAGATGGAGGAGTCGGGATCCGAGCTGCGGGGGACCTTGCCCAGGCTTTCGTCGTCGAATACAGATCCTATCGTGTCGATCCAGCGCTTGCGACGCTCCATCAGCGTCTTGGTCATGTCACCGATGCCCGGCCTGGCCATGCCGGCCGCGCCGCCGACGGCATGACTGCCGCCTCCAGCTCCACCAGGACGTTTGTTCTTCTTGCTCTTGCCCATCGTGCGCGTCCGCTTGAGGTATGCAGCCTGTACTTGCGTGTCGAGATCCTCGAGAATTGTCTGGTACTCTTGATGCGCCATGCGCTCCTTGACGAGCTCCGTAAGTCGAGACTTGCGTGCGCCGTTGATGAGCATCTGCTCACGCAGACGACCCTGCAGCAGGCGCAGCCTGGCTGCCACTTCGTCGTCGAATGCGCCGTCGTACTCGCTCTCGAAGTTGCCCTCCTGAGGAAGGAAGCCGATGTGTCTCAATTCCTGCTTGATCCGCTCGTCGACCTGTGTGTACTCCAGCTTGGGATGCGAGGCCTTCTTCCAAGCCTCCGAGTTTGACTCAGGCATGAAGGATGCAGGAGGGACTGGCGGCGCCTTGTCATCGCCGAAACTCTGCTGTGCATCTCCCAACTCCCCATTCACACTACCGCCGTTCATGATACTGTCTCCGTTGGCGACACCGTTGGGGCCCTTGTCCTCGTCCGCCTGGGGCCGGTTCTCTGGTCGCATGGCTTGCATCAAGCGCGACAACAACGGCCCAACTGATAACTTGTCCGTCTCGGCGACCTCGTCGTCCATGTTGTCAATCGCACCACGGGGTTGGTTAGGTGCCAACTGTTCGCGGGCATTCTGGGGTTTGTCGAGAGCCATGGCACCATCCTCTTCTGCCCAAATCTCGGTGTAATGCTTCTTGCCCCTCTTGGGCATGTGGAAAGGCGTGACGCGATCGCCGCGCTCTCGAAGAAAACCCAGGTCTTCTTCGGCAAACGGACGAAAGTACGGTTCCATGTACGTCGAGAAGGTCGAAAAGCTGATCTGGTTTGTAGGTTTGGCACTACTGAAGTCCTTGTCGGGAGGGTCGCCAGCGATGAGATCGGCCAGGTCGTTCCTGGGAAAGACGGCGACGGAGTAAATCTCCTTCAACTCTTCATCGGGCATGCCTGCGTGTGTTGGGCGAATTTCGTAGACGGTCGGGTCGGGGAAGGTGGATGGGTCGTCGCCGAAGGTGTGCGCAGCGGGTTGCGCTTTTTTGGGCGGCGCGCCCTCGTCTTCTGAACTCTCCTCCTCCTCCTCTTCATTGTCTTCCTTTTTGGTCTTCTCGTCGACTTCCATTGCTGATGGTGTTGCGGGTGCGACGGGTGACAGGGAAGAACTGGCCGAGTCGCGCGAAAGCTTTCGTGGTTTAGTGGATTCCCTAAGCGGGGATGATCGTTCTGCGGTAGCGGGCAAGGTCAGTACTGGCGACAAGGTGAATACGAGGAATCGCTCGCGGTGACGAGGTGAGCTCCGCGTGAGCTTTCAATGCCCCGCGAACAGCCCAGGACGGGGGGAAAAAATCAAAACGAGCACTGAGCCGCACAAGGCCGAGCAAAAGGTGGTGGGTGACCTACCGATTCCCCCTTCCTGGGGGGGCGCCAGGGTATCAGCCGCCTTTCTCTTCTTCTTGTTCGTCTTGCTGGTCTTCTTGCTATCCCCCTCGGGCTTTCCAGCAGCGTCGGTGCCTTCTTCGACGTCGTTAATGTACTGCTTGCGCGTACTGGCCAGTATCCGCATGCCCCTGTCGCAAAAATTGCTGCGTCTGTCGATGGTTTCCTGTAGACGCTGGAGGCGTGCAATCATGCCGTCAAGGCTCTTGGAATCGGGCATGACGGCGTTGGACGCGCCCTGGTCGACTAGGTCATCATAGTTGAGGTTGCGGAACTGCTCTACGCGCAGCTCGAGATACTCGGTATCGACGGCCTCGATGGGTGGCAAGCTGGCGGACGGAACGACGGAGCTGGGGGTCGTGTTGCGACTCCGCTGTCGCATAGCACCGGGCCCGGCCTTCTTGCCAGTGCCCTTTTGGCTCGCGGCGGGCGGCATCACGAGTTGCCTGGGGTGGGTGTTTTCAGTCGCGGCCGATATGTTGATAGGAATGAAACATGCGTGTCGTCGTTGTTGGTGGTTGCGATGGATCGAGTGATGTCAGGTTGGAGGTTGGACATCTGATGTCGAGCGTCGACTCGCAGTCAAGATCGCGCCGCCCTACACGCCAAACCAGCTTACTGGATTGGTCACTGGATTGGTCACTGATGGCGGAAGTATGGGTCGAACTGCCCCAGCTTGCCGTACCTGCTACGTAGGTAGTATGTTGCATGCACCCTGGGGCCGCCAGCGGAAGTCTGGGGATGTACGGATACATGCGGAAAGTACTCTACCTGGGCAGGTTGGTAGGTAGGTACCTTGTGGGTAGGGAGGTTGGCTGCCACAGAGCCATAGGTACTTCAGGGGCGGCGGCCAGTCAGTGGACTTTGGGTGCCCAGAGAGCAGAGCAAAGGCGAACGAGCCTGCATCTGCCATTACGTGCCTCATTCCTTTTTGGCTGGACAAAACTAAACTTACTTCTCTCACAATTTAACACTTGGGTCATCCGATCTAGCTTGTACTTACGTTCACCTGCGTAGAAGGGCACAATAAGATGCGCCAGACAAAGGGGGGCCAGCTCGGCTTCGACCGCTCCACAAGCGACATCATATAGCCGCCAGCACTTGCTTGAGCTTTGAGTTACGAGGCTTCCTGTAGAACCCATTTTCCAGCAACTTTCTGTAGCAATGAAATAGTTGTATACACTCTAGGCCTAGACCTCCTGCTTGCAAGATGCCTTCCCGCACATTCTTCAAGGGGCCGGGTCTATCAAGATATGTGGCCCATTATCATTCGGGAGCAACTCATTCTCCCAGCGAGCTGGGGCTTCTGCCCGTATTGCTGGTAATTAGTCACTCATCATAACGAACAACTGATCTTGTTTGAGACTTCAAATCAGAACAGGCGGGATTCATAAGAATAAGGTTTTCGTCACGAGCATGTTGCCCAGCAGTCCGATGTTGTAAGACAACGAGAACACATACATAACTCCATCTCCAGATAATAACACGGTGCCGGGGACCATCTGGATAAGTCACGAGGGAGCTGCCGTGAAATTTGAGACCTGTTGCGTTTCTCGTGCACACCAGCGGCCCTGTCGTAGACTTAGAGGTCGTTACAAGTATTGCCAACCTACCCCGCCGTAGACCATCACCGGCAGCGAGGGGCACGGTTTCACGGCCTTCTTCTGCCGAATTAACGGGCTGGCCCGGGAAGTCATCCGGTTCGCTCTAGAAACCACGGGAAATTCCCAATGGCCCAGTCTTCGTTCGAATCAGCCAAGTAGGAGAAGACCTCTACAGCATCTCATGTATAACTAGCTTTAGCAGTTGAGTATGCTCTACCACAGGACCAAACCATCAACGACGGCACCGCACTTGCAACGGCTTCAGAGGAGAACCCGGTATGGTACTTTATCTACGGCTCTAAGGTATGTTGGCAGGTGTAATGGAGCCGAGTTTGGTCATCGGACAGCGAGCCGCAGTACCAACCTCGGTTGGCACGGGTAGCTGTCTTCCGTCGCTCCATGCGATAGGTAGTAGATAACGAGATTCCTTCCAATACATTGGCAGAGTTACGATATAAGGTGTACCGCGTTGACGACCAACTAGAACCCGGTGGATTCAATGAGGTTCTCGATGGCGGAACAGTGTGAGGTTGTGTTGTATCAGAACATATCGGTCAATACGGTTGGGGATGGCTCCGGTTTACATTCGAACCCTTTGACAATGTTGAATGACTAGCTGGAGTCATGCTGTCGGAAGCAAGAGCACAGGCCGACGAAGTCATCGCCAACAGCCTAGGTGTGATATATTCTGAGAGCGCCAGCTCCCCAGAGCCGGCTGCGGTACGATGGACAAGTGCGCACAAACTTTTATTGTATACCCAGTGTCATATGGTCCCTGGTGCTTTGAATGGTCCTCAGAGAACCGCCTCGAGACTGGAAGCAAGCAAAAAGAAAAGGAAATAAATGGAGTCCATGGCAGGGGTACCAATACTGTAATAACCTTATTTGTCCTGCGAGACTCAGTATCCCTATTCAATGATGCCCACCCGCGTTTTGACTGCTCCCTGGACTGTATGTCATCCTAAACAGCCGTCTGGTTCATACAGTGTCAAACCCCCATTGCCGAATGCTGAACGGTCCAGATGGGCTAGTTTGATTGCTCTTACTTCGATGTCATCCTCTACATTTTAACGGACAATCTACCTGTCTCGCCAACTGCTTCTACCGTTTCAACAACATATCCGAGAAACCCCAGCTATTCAATTGTGGGGTGTACGCTGTATATATTCACCAGTCCTCAACACCCTTTACAGCGGTGCTTGCTTGGATGTTCCCCAGTTCATGAACATCTAAGCGCAAGATGGGCAACCGAATCGCAAGGGCGAGAAGTCCTCCTGAGTCAGAGCACAGCGAAACATCATATCCCGAGGGGAGGGCCAGAAGTGGCTGTTCATAATATTCGTCGATGCAACTTTGCGTCAACTCCTCTCGGAGTACAGTACCAATAGACAGGATCTCCGTCGCGTCGCGAATAGGCTATGAGAGGAGATCAGGATGGGAGCCCCAGTACTGGCCCCCTCAAGCCGATTGTCCACGAACGGATCCACTAAGATTGCTCTCTCCAGCAAGCGGGGAAACCCTCTCATGCTATCGAGCTACCGTGGTGCTGTCAATGGGGGCCATGTGCCTCGAGCGCTGTCTCTCATTGGCATCATACCTGGTTGACCAGACTTCAGGCAGCTTGCACTCTGCAGTTACCGATATGAGACGCTACATACTATGCATGACAACAAGCAATCGACGAGCCTAGCTCAAACGGACGAGCTGCGACTGGTCCGTTGGTGAGCCACGGTGCCAGTTCTGGGAAGCAGGCGATCACACCTCGAGTACATATTGCTTCCAGAGCCGGTCCGGAGGTATTGATCTCTCTCTCCTCGTAGCTAACCGGCTTCCTGATACTGACCTTCCGAGAACTATCGGCGACGCGGGATGTTCCATCTTTTGTGCAGTCGGCGCGTCTTACAGAGAGACAACTTTAACGTGGCATATCCTCTGATATACACACTCTGATGGTTCAACGTGGGGGAACCTTGGGATCAGATCAGAGCAAGAAGCGACACGCGGTGCTCGCAAGCAAGGCCCAGTACCCCACGGGCTCGGAAGAAGGAAGTGGGTGTGGCTTGCAACTTCCCGTGCCTTTAGACTCTCAAAGTATTGGTGCAAGGCACGTTGGCTCAAATACTCCCGATCGACCAGCGCAGGCGGTTGACAACCAGATGGTTCGCCCATGTGCTCTGGTCATTGGTCGACACGAGTTGGTCCATTGGGGCCTGGCATGGGCAATCCGTGTTTACCTCTCACACGCTCCCACGCTAAAGCTCAGACAGCGAGCTGGCGGGGTTGGCTCAATTGACCTGCTCTCGTAGAGTAATAGTGGGGGTTGTTTCTTCAGGGTCCTCATCCGCCCGGGGGGGTCGTCGTCTCCTCAACTTTGAGTCTCTTCTCAACCACTGCAGGTTACCATACGATGAAAGCATACCTACCGTACCCTGACCACTCTCTACTCAATCCGTCCACGTATTTGATACATTGTCACTACGCGGGCCTCCGCCATCTGCGTCATGTAGATGTTACAAGATCTCGGGTCGAGTGACCCCCGGAAGACAACGCAGTCGTTGCGGTCGGAACGTCTATATATCACTGGCGGCGTTGCTCATGTTGACGCTGGATTCCCTCTGATCTTCCACTTATGCGTTCTTGTACTCACCCCTTCGTGTTCACCTTAGCCTGAAAAAGATTTCAACGGAACCGCTTCAACGCACCTTCTCAACGCCCAGAGCAATGAGAGAATACCATGGCTTCTCTTGGTGGTAACATTTTACCCCTTGACCTCGACCTCAAAACTACCTTTGCTGGACTGAGTGCAGTAGCCCTTAGTGGCCTGCTCTTTTCCAAGCTTCTTTCCAAGGATGATGCGGAAAGGAACGGCAGCGAGGCCCCGAGCCTCCTGAAGTCTTTCCTGCTCTTCTTTTACTCCTGTTTCATCAAGCCGCACAGTGGCGACAAGAAGGGCACCCAGCAAGATGCCCTTGAGAGCTTCTACAAGAAGCAAGCCGGCGCCTATGATGCAACTAGGAAGGTCCTCCTGCAAGGCAGAGAGGATATGCTCGCGCTTGTCGCAGCACAACTGAAGGCCAAAGGCCGCCCCAACAAGCGCGGCAAGGCCAAGCGGATCTGGGTTGATGTGAGTTGGCCTTCTGATCCTCGTACCCTCAAACCACAGCTTACAGGATAAAGGTTGGTGGAGGAACCGGATGGAACATCGAGGCCATGTCCAGCTTCGTCAATGTTCCCGAGTTCTTCTCAAGCGTATACCTGGTCGACTTCTCCCCATCCCTCTGCGAAGTTGCCCGACAGCGCTTTGAACGCCTTGGCTGGAATAACGTCAAGGTCGTGTGTGAGGACGCGAGGAAGTTCCGCCTCGAGGATTATGAAAATGATCTTCCGAACAACCGTATCCCTCCGCGCTCGCCCGTCCTGAGCTACTTCTCCCAGAAGCATGCCGAGCACGGCGGCGCCGACCTCATCACCATGTCGTACAGTTTGTCCATGATAGTAAGTACCACATGGCACTTTCGCCTGGCTGTCGCTGACCAGAGCCCTACCAGCCCGACTACTACTCTGTTCTCGAGTCGCTCACGTCACTCCTGTCTCCTGACGGCGTGATGGGGGTGGTTGACTTCTACGTCCAATCCAAGACCGACTTCTCTTTCCGTAACTTCACTGGCGGGCTTGTCGGACGCCATGTCAATTGGTTTCAGAGAACCTTCTGGCGCGCATGGTTCGACATAGACCGCGTGGGTCTCGAGGCCGGTCGTCGCGACTACCTCGAGTACAAGTTTGGTACGGTCCTCAACGTCAACGCCCGCAACTACACGCTTGGTCGTATTCCATACTACATCTGGGTCGGTTGCCACAAGAAGCCCTTCTCCTCTACAAGTCTGCCCCACGAGATCATTGAGAAGATCGATGCTCTTGCCACGGAGTCTCCTTACCTGTTTCCTGCCAACCAGGGCGATGCCCTTACCCGTGCAGTCGAAAGATCAGCGCCTGAGATCCGCTCAAAGGCCTTCATGGCAGCGATCCAGAATCTGTCTGCGAACCTGCCACTGCCTTCGTTCTTTTACCAGAACCACCACTGGCGCATCTACTACGACGACCAGCTCCAGAAGCACACCCAGTTCAACGACGAGTACATCTACGCCTTCACGTGGGAGGACTCGCAGGTGGATGAGCGCCTCCTCAGGCTCGGCTCGGACGACGTGGTGCTCGCTATCACCAGCGCCGGTGATAACATCCTCTCATATGCCCTGCAAAGCCCGGCCAGAGTCCACGCGGTCGATCTGAACCCCACGCAGAACCACCTCCTCGAGCTCAAAGTTGCATCCTACACCGCCCTCCCTTACGAGGACTTCTGGAAACTGTTCGGCGAGGGCAAGCACCCTGAGTTCCGTTCGCTACTCCTCACAAAGCTCTCCCCCCACCTGTCCAGCCGTGCGTTCCAGTACTGGCTCCAGAACGTCCATGTCTTTGCTAACCACAAAGGCTATGGACTCTACGATACTGGCGGTTCCCGTCACGCCATCCGCGTCTTCCGCTGGATCTCGCGTATATTTGGTTGCCGCGCTGCTGTCAAGGAGTTCCTCTCCACAAAGACTCTCAATGAGCAGCGCGAGGTCTGGCGCAACAAGATCCGCCCCGCCCTGCTCTCGAAGCTCGTTTGCAAGCTCGTCGTCAGTCAGGAGAGCTTCCTCTGGGCCGCTCTCGGTGTCCCCAAAAACCAGCTCGCCATGATCGAGAACGATCACGCTGAGAGCGAGGCCGTCAAGGGGCCGAGCCCGACGGCTCGGAAGGTCCGCTCGCACGCCATCTGGCACTACATGGTAGACACCCTCGACCCTGTCGCCGAGCAGACTCATGTCGCCGCCAACAACCCATACTACCATGTTTGCATGACCGGCGACTTCACCAAACGTTGTCATCCCGACTACCTCTCCGAGAAGGCCCACGCCAAGCTCTCTCGCCCCAACGCATTTGACGGCCTGCGCATTCACACAGACGAGATCGACGAGGTCATCAACCGTATAACGCCCGGCACGCTGACCGTTGCTGTTGTCATGGATAGCATGGATTGGTTCGATCCGGGTGCCCCGGCCGCCGCGGCGCAGATCACGAAGCTCAACCGCGCCCTCAAGAAGGGCGGCCGAGTGCTTCTCCGCTCCTCGGCACTGAACCCGTGGTATATCAAGGTCTTCGAGGCCCATGGCTTCTCCCCCAAGAGGGTCGGCGCTCGTATCGACGGAGCCTGTATTGACCGCGTCAACATGTACAAGTCAGCATTTTTGTGCGTTAAGGTTGAGAACCTGCCGCCGCCGACCCCCGAGTCGGACCGCATGAGCGGTCCTGAGATCACCAGCTTCTCCTTGTCCAACTAAGACTGGTAGGAAAGGCCTTGACGGTTGGCTGTAGCAACAAGAGTCTAAGCTGTATGTCGTTTGCTTCAGTATAAATGGTAGTTTCTCTTTTTCATGTTGTGTCATGTCACGAAGCCCGCAATGTACTTACTTGCCTTACAACTCTCACAAACAAAAAAACCCCGAATTTTCTTGATAGATGTCTACTTGGATCAAACTCAGCTGCAAGTGTGGGTCTTGCCCTGTCCTGGAAAGGCTCATTTGACAATGACAAGCAAAGCGGCTGTAGATGGTTGAGTACATCCTTAACATAAACCCCTAAACAAACCATTGTCTCGTTGGGTGGTCAAAAAGCACCGGACTCAAATCGCCTCTTCAGATTGGAGAATTCCTTTTCAAGCCAATACTGTATTGGATTGAACAATCTTTCCTGAGATCGGCCCAATTATCCCCAGAAATGATAACCTCGAGGAAGACCAAGATAACGTGCCAAGCCGAGTTCATTGACAAAGAATCCAATTTTGCCTAGTCTGGTGATTGTACACTAGCCCTTCCAATTCTAAACCTTGGCGCCCCTGAATCACACATACAATACGCTGACACCAGCATCTTTATTAACTCTGATACTCAGCAACGCACGCCTCCAGCCCTTTTAACCACTCAACATGGGTGGTGGGCTACGGTGCTTGGGTCGTTTTGACCAGTAGGCTTTCCGGGCGGCAGCGCCCCCTAACGACATGAAATCCTTCCCCTTCTTATGCCTTCCAGAGACGCGCGACGGCCTCGGTGACACCAACATCGCTGGTCTCGAATTCGTACAGGCCAAGGCCGACAAGGGCGGTGGCCAGGTTCAGGCCCCACATGGTGGCCTTGCGCGACTTGGGGTAGTGCTTGGTCGGGACGTAGTCGATGATGATGTTCTGGAAGCCGGTGTGAGAGTGGATGAGGATCATAGCACAGAGGATAGCGTCGGTCGTCGGGTTGAGGGAGCCGGCGGCGAAGGGGGCGATGGTGATGGGAACCAGGCCGGCAGCGAGGAGGCGGTCGAAGGTCCAGTGGTAAGAGCCGTGGGCGGGGCTCGGGGGAGGGACGGGGGCGGGCTTGTTGACTAAATATCACGGGTTAGGTTCCTCTCGCACTTCAACGTTGGCTCTCGTCGTATTTTCGTACCTCCACCGTCAATGACCTCTGTGACAACCGAGTTAGCAATGCTAGTTCAGAAGAAATCCATAATAGCAACAGAGACGTACGAGGTCCGACGGGCAGCAGTTGCCTCTTGGCTGTGGTGTGGAAGGCCGCAGCTCTTGTCGAGTTCTTGACGAAGGCGGAGCGGATCGGGAGGGCCTGGGCCATGCGAGCCGCTGTGGCTGTTTGCCGGAGAAAGGAGGGTCGCACAATCGAAGCCATGGTGGTCATGAGGGGTTCACGAGGCAGGTGCAATTGAGGGGCAAGTCGCAGGAAGGGGGTTCGGAGTCGTTGTTTGGAGGTTTGGGCTGGAGAAAGAGATCCTAGATGCCGGAATCGATGATGTCCACTTAGCCGAGGGTATACGACTAACTGCGCGAGGTACTTGGATCGCAGCCACGGCCGTCTGACATTCGAAGTGATTTGATTGGCTGGCTGCGCTCCGACATCTCCACGTGATTCTACTAGGTATGTGCATACCTACCTGGGTAAGTGAGTTGTATGACAGAATAGCACCCGGCCATCGGCATAACGTAGATGCGTTTGGTGTCTTATCGCAATCGCGATAGGGAAATTTTTGGAGCTTCGGAGGGTCCAGTCGCGCGCCGCGACAGCTTCGGCATTATGTCAGTCATTCTGTGGCAAGTGCAGGGTTGATCTGAATATCCGAGCAACCAATTATTGGACCTTTTATTTTTCTTGTCATTCTTTTTTAATGTGTTAATGTGGCCAAAGATAACTCATCACAGGCATACGAATAACTCGCCATGTCGTCGACATTGGCGTCCCGCCTTCCCGAGCTGCGGCGGAACATCTGTAGACGATGCGCCGGGATCCCAGTGATTCAATTGCAGCAGAACCGGCCGAGATGGATATCGCAAAAGGTCGTGGAGAAGCGCCGGACCGGAGAAGAGGAGTGGTCAAAGCGCGCTGAGGCTATCGAGCAAGGAGAACTTCAAAATATCTGGGACATCTTCGAGGAACGAGGTTACGTCAAGGACGTCGCAGGGTGAGCCTTCGCAGTGTCCGCCGCCCCCCCTTGATGGAGAGTTGCTGACCCGATCACTCCAGACGCACACCACAAGTCAAAGAACTCCTCCGAACAAAACGAATAGGCGCTTACGTTGGGGTTGATCCGACGGCTGCGTCCCTCCACGTTGGACATCTTCTACCCTTCATGCCCCTTTTCTGGATGTACCTCCACGGCTACACGGCCGTGTCGTTGGTCGGCGGTGCAACGGGCAGGATAGGCGACCCGACGGACCGTCTTAAAACCCGCGAGGTCATGGCGAACAGCGAGGTGTCTATGAACATCACAAAGATTCATTACCAGCTGAAAAAGATTTGGGCCAACGTCGAGGCGCTCGGGCGCAAGTACGGCACGGAGCCGGACTGGGCGGCCAAGAGGCATCTCGTCAACAACAACATGTGGTGGCAGGGTCTGCCGCTATACGATGTCATGAAGCGGCTGGGTCGTTACATGCGGATAGGGCCCATGCTCGGCCGTGATACGTGAGTTTGACTCGGGCGCCCCCTATCTTTTGGCTACATCGCTGACCGTATGAAAAGCGTCAAGAACAAGATGGAAAAGGGCGATGGCATGTCCCTCGCAGAGTTCATTTACCCACTAATGCAGGGGTGGGACTTCTGGCATCTGTACTCCAAGTTGGGCGTCCAAATGCAGATCGGAGGCTCTGACCAGTTCGGCAACATCGTGACGGGCATTGAGGCCGTCAAGACGATCCGATCCTCGGAGGAAAACCCTAACATGAGGATGCCCGAGACCTGGAAAGACGATCCCATCGGTTTCACTGTGCCTCTTTTGACGGACAGCGCTGGCACCAAGTTTGGCAAGAGTGCAGGTAACGCTGTCTGGCTCGATCCCTTCATGACCAGCGCCTTTGACCTGTACGGATACTTCGCCCGACGGCCCGACAACGAGGTCGAGAAGCTTCTCAAACTCTTCACTTTTCTGCCCACTGCCAGCATTGAGCAGTTGATGGTTCAGCACGTCCAGGACCCGCCCAAAAGGGTTGCCCAGCACACCCTCGCCTTCGAGGTTCTCTCCCTGGTCCATGGCGTCGACGTTGCCATCCGGGAGCAGCAGCAGCACCAGTTCATGTACAGTAAGGGCGGCAACGCCGCGCAGATAGCGGGCGCCGCCGGCGCCCCGGAGGCGGGACAGGACTCCATGACCCCCTACAAAGCCGTCGAGGGCCATCCTACGACCCTGAATAACGCCCCCAAGATGGACATGCAGCTTCCCGAGAACCTCATTTACAACCAGGGCATCGCGCGCATCCTCTACGCCGCAGGCCTGGCGTCGTCTGTCAGCGAGGGCCACCGCATCGCCGGTGCCCAGGGCGCCTACGTGGCCGCGGCGCCGGGCAAGGACATGCGCGGCCTCGTCCCGGGAAACCTCGACTGGACGCCCGTCAAGCTCTGGTTCCCTCAAGACGTGCCCAAGTTCCTGATCGACGGGCGCGTGCTCATCATCCGCAAGGGCAAGCACAACGTGCGCATCATCGAGGTCGTCAGCGACAAGGAGTGGGAGGAGAGCGGCAAGGCGTACCCCGGCGAGCCCTACAAGGGTAAGACGCGCGTGCTGATACAGCAGCTCAAGGATATGGCGGCCGCCGAGGGCCGCAAGGTTACGCGCCGCGAGCTCGAGCAGATGGTCAAGGAGAAGCTGGCCGCCGAGGAGGAGGAGGTCTCCGTCGCCAACAACCCGGATATCAAGTTCCCAAAGAAGAGCGAGAGACAGAAGGCGTTCGAGGGGGGTCACAAGTCGCAGTAGGTGAAGGGGCAGTGGAACATCCGTCGGTGAAGAGTTGACGTATCACACGATACCATGTACAAATGTCTGTATCACGGTCTGTATACTACCTAACCTAAGTAAAACAATGTAACAAAAAGCACCTTACTCATCATGGTCCTGCTCCCAACCCTGTCACTCGTGATTGCCGCTCCTCCCTCCCCGGACTTCCTCAACGATAAAACACCGTCAAGTCCCCACTCGGCACCGGCAGGCTCTTGAGCTTCTCCATAATCTCCCCGTCCGTGAGGTTCTTCTCCGTGATGATCTGATCAAACGAGTGGCACCCGTCCGTGTACTGCTGTAGCGGATCGCCGCCTGCCCTGGGCCTCGCCTGGCCCGTCGCCAGCGCCGCCAGGTACTGCTTCGAGACGACGTATTTGTGGACGCGGTACAGGCACCCCTTGATGACGCCGAACTGCACGAGCCTCCTCACGTCGACGTAGCGCAGGACGTCGAAGCCGGCCTCCTGGTGCGCCCGCAGCCACTCCATGACGCTCTTGCCGACGCAGAAGCTCGCCATCAGCTTGATGAGCATAAAGTTGCTCACGCGCTGGCGGGCGTGGATGCACACGTAGGCAGCGCACTCGTCGACGATGCCGTCGCGGTCGGCGACGAAGTCGTGGATGCCCGGGCGCGGCGCGTAGCAGGAGCCGAAGAAGAACATGTCCAGCAGCAGGACGGTGTCGTAGTAGAGCAGGTGACGCAGGGCGAGGGTGGCGAGGTCGAGCGAGACGTCGGCGAGCCAGGCGATGCGGCGCACGTCGTTGACGCCGTCAATGTGCGCGACGACCTTTTGGATCGTCAGGTCCCACGTCTGGTCGACGATCTCGGCGAACTTCATCTTGGCGACGGGGACGTGCCAGCCTCGGACCTGGGCCGGGCTGGCGTGGTGCGGGAAGAGCTTCATATTGATCGTGTTCGCCTCGTCTGTCGTTTCTGTTCAGGGGGGAGATGACCCAAGGCAAAAATGAAAACAAAAAGAGCGGCAACGTGGACTTACCGACGGGGATCATGCATTCGCCGTAGTTGTTCAGATCCTCCTTCACAATCTCCAGCAAGCTCTCAATCGGCCTCCTGTTCCCTCCGCTGTTCCCGCCGCCGTCCTCCTGGCTGAGGTACTCGTTCTGCTTCTCCATCTCTTTGAAGGTGACGGCCAACCGCCTCACGACGGGCTCGTACTGCGCCAGGTCCGCGTCGGCGTCCAGCACGAGCCCAAAGTTGAAGATGAACTCGTTGCGCTGGTATTTTTGGTGCGGGATCAGCACGGGGAAGCCCAGCACGGCGTACTTGCCCTCCGGGTCCTGCACCGTCATATACCGGTTGAAGAAGGCCTTGCGCGGCACAATGTATTCCTGCATGACGTCCCAGTCGATCAGCGGCGGCTTTGTCGTCGTCGCGCCGGGAACGGCCGTGATGCAGCCCGGCGGCGACTGGGCCACGATGTGTGGGCCTGCGAGTGCCGGTTAGTGAGATGAGATGAGATGAGATGCCCTCGGTGCGAGTGCAGCGACAAGGTCTGCTCGTTACTTACCCTCCCTGGGGAAGAACCTAGCATAGAAGATGCCTTGGATCATGATGGCTACATCGTATTCGAACAGGTAGTTGCGGTTAAAAAAACGCTGGCAGGAATCAAACCATTGACGATGGAGTGTAGAAGTCGATGGTGAGTCGAGGTGGTGAGTTGTGAGTTTAGAGACATTATGTGGTGCGCGTTTTCCGGCCCGGTCTAGTCGCCCCATCCAACCCATATCGCGCCGTAACTCAGGTAGCATGGTAATTATCCAAACAAGCCGCGACAACCACACCGGGTCACTGTAAGGGAAATAGAACTTCAAGTAATATTCTTACAATTCATCTTAAGACAAAACATCACATTCAGGATAGCCAGTAGGTAGTAGCAAGAAAGGCACAAGGTCGCTTATTGGTAAAATGCCCTAAAGCAGTTTGCACGAGTTGGTGTCATAAACGTCATGCTGGTCAATTTTCCCATCACCTGGGAAACTGCCAGAACCAAGTTCAGGGCAACTAAGTATGGTATGTGCTTCTTCCCGCGATCAGTCCATCATCCATTAATCGTGCGTCCTCACAAGACGAAACCCGTCTCCGCATGTATCGTCATGTATTGAAACCATACTCAGCCGCTAAGAAGATGCTCAATCGCGCCTTGCACGCTGCCACCACTACGGCGCAGGGCGGCCACGTTCCTATCGAAGTCGAAGAAGCCCATGTCGTTGAGTTGGCGCAATTGCTCAGCATAGCGCTCTTCGGGAGGGCGGTTATCAGGGGGAGCAGGAGAACCTCCACCGGCTGCGCCGCCGCCGCCTGCACCAAGGCCCCACATGTTCATCATTTGTTGCATCATTTCCGGGTTGATCTGGCCGAAAGGAGAAGCAAAGGGATTAGCCGCGGCCTGGCCTTGACCCTGGCCCGGGGTCTGTCCTTGAGCCGCGTAGGGAGGCGGCGCGAACAGGGCAGCGAAAGGGTTGGCCGGAGGCGGGCTCGATGTAGCATTTGCGCCTTGCTCGCCCGTTGCCGCTCCCGTGGTTCCAGCGGCCCCCGCTCCTGCCGGAGTCTGCGTGTCACCGCCCGTCGCCGCGCCCGCACCAGGAATGGCTCCGGGTTGCTGGGGCGCAAAAGGGCTGCCCGGGCCAAACAGCGCACCAAGATCGCCTAATCCTTCCATGCCACCGAACCCCGGCATACCTGGAAGACCCCCCGGGAAGCCGAAAGGGGAGGCGTTATTAGCATTGGCGCCGGCGCCGGCGGCCGCAGCTTCAGCAGGCGTGGTGTCGGTTGCGCCAGGCGCTGGGAACGCAGCGTTGCCACCTCCCCCAGCCATATTGCGCTGCATTCTCATGACGTTGCGGAGCATGTCCGGGTTGGTCATCATCTGGCGCATGAAAGGTGACTGGATGATCTCTCGGGCGTTGGGCACATTGCGCAAGTGGGGGTTGCTCTGGATCATGTAGTTGATGAAGTCGGGGTTATCGAGGGCGGCGTTCATGGTCTGGAGCATGGAAGGGTCGGAAAGCATCTGGGTCAGCTGGTCGTCGGACGGCGGGGCGCCCATCTGCGGCACGTCAAATTAGCTTGTGCCATGCGGTATACGGCAATCGCTGTGGTCTCGCGGGCAACTTACGCCTCCGTCTGCACCAAAGGTCTCGCGACTGGGCAGGTTGATGTGCCCAGCGTATCTGGCCCCGGTCAGGCCAGCAAGGATGTTGTTTGCGGTGCCAGCAGCCATGTTGGAAGGCACAGCGGGGGCAGCGGGTGTCGAGGCAGCAGCGGAGGGCTGAGGTGCCGGGTTGCTGGCGGCGCTCTTGACCATGTGGATGGTGTTGTTGGGCTTGATTTTGTAGGTGCCGAGGGTGTCGTCGTTCTTCATGACGCGGCCAGAGTAGATAAGGCGCTGGCGCTCGACGGGGACGTTCTCGAAGTCTTCGCCGGCCAATTTGGTCTTGAGGTCCAACACGGTGGCAGACTCGGCCATGGTGATGGTGTGGTTGCTATCCTGTCCCGTCTTCACCTTGAAAGTGACCTGGGCATCACCGGCGCCCTCTGTGTTGTCGGCCATGACCTCGTTTGGTGCGTGTATGCAATCGATGGAGGCGGGTCTTTGGTGTGAAGTAGTTGTGCTAGATGGCGTAATGCGACAGTAGATGCAGTAACGTCGAGGGCCTAGGGACGGCTCACGAATGTAGAGGAGAAAGAGGAGTGTGGGGGAGATGTTGTTGGTGAGCAACGGAAGATATTGGGAATTCCGGAAAGGGTCGACGGAATGCGAGATCAACCCGGGGTCAGGTCGAGGTCAATCAGGCAGGTAGGTAGGTTGAGTAAGGTAGGTGGCCAGTCGGTAGCTGCGGTTGGAGTAGCAGGATTGGATGTCAGTCGGTCGGCCGTTGGTGAAGGTGGGCTCCAATGATGGAGTCAAGAGAGGGGCAACTAGGTAATTGCGTACTGGTGCTTGGTGCTGCCGCTGTGCGGTGACCTGGAGGCGGCGACGTGCCCATGCACGCTGTATCAGTCGCCTCTGCGAATGGAAGCTGGGTACCCTTTGCGCTAAGGCTGGTGGGTGTGGGAGGAGGTACCATTACTAGGATTCAAGGTTGCGCAATGGAACTTCAAGGGCCCTGTCCACGTTGCGCAACGGTACACAGACCAGACTCTAGGTGATGTTCCTGAACCGATATGCTGTCCCAAGGAACGTGCAGTCTTCGATCTTTTGTAAAATCATTCTAGAAACGGACCATCTTTTGGACTCCAAACATCCCACCCTGAGCATCGAAAGGTTCGGCACAACAACTCATAGTGGAATCTTGAGAGTCCCTCCCAAACAGGCAACGAGCACCCCTGCTCCAATCTAAAGGTAAGCCTCAGGTGTCGTCTCTTCTATCGCCATCCATGACCTTCGATTTCGAGTTGGGCTATCCGATGCAACTTTTAGCGCGCCATAAACCGCACGCGAGCGACCTCGCTGTGATTTCCATGCCAGGTAGGTGAGCTACCACTTTTGCCCCCCCCCCAACCCTGACAAGTTCAAGTGAACTTTGCGACTCGAGAACTACCAGGCATTCAGCCAACCTGTGTTTGAACAAGATGCCATTCGCAGGCATGCAAACTCATTTTCGAGACATGGTCAGATGGAGAGAGTGGTTCAGCAACTGAAAGTAGTAATGTCGATGGCGCAAATCGATCAGCCAGTTATCTATCACTTGACGCCCATCGCCTTGCCACGCCACGCCACGCCACGCCAAAGCACAACCTGTAGCGGGAATGACGACAGTAGCCGCAACCCCTCGGATAAGGGACTCTGACCACTTAAGCGCTCGGGCCAGTGTCTTTCACCGGCTGAGCCCTCCACATCCCCGGAGTTCACACACCGAGAAGGTCCCAAGGATTAGCCAACGAGGGGCCGCCAATGTGCCTCGGCTCACCCCTCTTTGGCGCCTTCAAAGACCCCCCGGTCTGGAGTAGCAGACGTGTAGAGAAGGTCGAGTCTAACGACATCTGTGGCACAAACTCTCATGTTTTGCAACTTACAAACTCACCGTTGACATCTTTGTATCACATATTCGTATCTACTGGCTCATCCAGGTCGTCGTCACCCTTTGCATTCATTCCAATTTGTTCGTCTTCGTGGATTGGGGTATTGTGTTGTTTCACTTGGAAACTTGTACATTTCAAGCCGACAACATTACTATAATGCGCGGCATCCAGGTCAAGGAATATGTCAAGGTGAGCTTCATCAACATCCCAATCTT
Organism: Colletotrichum cereale; assembly: GCA_034509685.1. Taxonomy (NCBI): domain Eukaryota; kingdom Fungi; phylum Ascomycota; class Sordariomycetes; order Glomerellales; family Glomerellaceae; genus Colletotrichum; species Colletotrichum cereale. The sequence goes on along the minus strand of JASUDE010000047.1, from coordinate 149,123 downwards.
TGTCGCTGATAACCTGAAACTGAACCCTCAAAGTCTCCCAAGGAGCTCCTCGTGACGGACCTCCCGGACCCCGTCCCCAAGAAGGACGACGAGTACCTCATCCAAGTCCACGCCACCGCCGCAAACTTCTTTGACATTCTCCAAATCCAAGGGAAATATCAGACCCAGCCTCGTAAGTCCCTGGTGCCTCACGAATGTTACCACATAATCGCTGGGCTGTCCTGTCTCACTTACACCCCCACTCAGCGTTTCCCTGGATCTCTGGCGCCGAGTTCGCTGGTACAGTCCTCAAAGCACCCTCCTCCAACCCCAAATACCCCGTCGGCGCCCGCGTCTTCGGCGCGACCCAGGGCGCTTTCGCCACGAAGTGTCTCGCCCGTGAGCGGGAGCTACTCCCTATCCCCGAGGGCTGGTCCTACCAGGCGGCCGCCGGACTCTTCGTCACGGCGCCGACGTCCTACGGCGCCCTCGTCGTTCGCGCGGGCATCAAGCAGGGGGACATCGTCCTCGTCCACGCCGCGGCTGGCGGCGTCGGCCTCGCCGCCGTGCAGGTCGCCAAGGCATTCGGCGCCACCGTCATCGCGACGGCCTCGACGCCCCGCAAGCTCGAGGTCGCAAAGGCATTCGGTGCGGACCACGTCGTCGACTACCGCGAGGCCGACTGGCCTGCCAAAGTCAAGGCGTTGACGCCCAAGGGCAGGGGAGTGGACATCGTCTACGATCCCGTGGGCATGGTGGATGCGAGCACAAAGTGCACGGCGTGGAACGGTCGCATCCTCATCATCGGCTTCGCCGCCGGCAAGATTGAAAAGGTCGCCATGAACAAGGTCCTCCTCAAGAACATCAGCCTCGTGGGCATATTCTGGGGCCAGTATGCTGTCAAGGAGAAGGAGACGGTCGTCGAGGTGTGGAAGGGCATCATGAAGCTCGTCGCCGAGGGCAAGCTGCGCGGGACCGAGTTCACCGACGAGGAGTTTGTTGGGCTTGAGCGCATTCCTGACGCGCTGATAGCCCTGGGAAGTCGGGGCACCTGGGGCAAGGTGGTGGTCAAGATCCCTCAGGATGGTCAAAGTAAGCTATGAAAAAGCAAATGGTAACAGATCAAGCGCCTAGAACAAAGTGCCGTTGGAGGGCGAACTCTACTCCTCACGGCTCGATTGCCAGCCTCACTGGGATAATAGCATTGGCTATTGTTCTTCAAGTTTCTCATTTCTATTCACATTCGCACCATTACCTGGCAAAGGGCCACACGCGCTCTATCCCACGGCTTTATCATGAAATCGTAATCATTCTGCGCCTGACGATAACAGGTTGAATCGTAACCGGCTCAATCGTCAGCAAGACTGCATCTTACGCCCCCGTGACCTGCGTCAGCGACCAGAACTTCTGCAGCACGTCCTTGTCCACGTTGATGGCCCACTCCTGCTCAAACTGCTGCTCGCCGCCAGAACGCTGAACGACCTCCTGCAACCTCTCTTTCACGAAACGCATGGCGTTGACCGTATGGATTGGGTCCTTTTGGCCGAACTCCGTCTCCTTGATGCTCTTGGGAGTGTCGTAGTCAGTAGGCTCAAGTTCTTGCCAAATAAGCGAGTCGGTACCGTCTGTCATGCCGTCCTGGAGCTCGGCAATGGTGCCCGTCCAGACGGTAAAATAGTCTTGCAGCTTCGCAAGGACCAGGTTCTGCATCGGTTGCGGAAGCTCCAAAAGACGCGTCAGGGCAAGAAGAGACAGCTTCTGCCTAGGAAGGTGGTCAAGGCCGTCAAGGTGGACGAACCACTCGCTGCTGAGCCAGCCCCAAACCCCCTCTATAGGGCCGAAGGAGGTGAGCATTGTAACGAAGAGAGCCGGGTCGGCGATGACTAGCCGAGAAAGTATCGCAAAGTAATCGCGTTCTGTGATCGTGTTAAGCTTGCTGACCTTTTTGTTCGGCCCGGTCGTTTGTTTGGCCTCCCAAGCATCGTGGAGGGCCTCCATGATCTTCCCAAGAAACCCAATCTCCAAGAGGTCCTGAAAAATCACCTGCGTGCCGCCAAGCTCAGAGGCGGCCCGAATCAGGTACTCTATACACACCGTGCCGAGTCTAACCTGCTCTCGGCTTCTGGAATCTAGGACGCCTGACAGTGCCTGCAGAAAAGGGCGTCGCAACCTATCTTCCAAGACCGTCTGAGTTCCAAGAAGGATATAAGACTCGACCACAGAGAGTGCTTGAGCTGCGGTTTCCGTTTGGTACTCCAAAAGGGGAAGAGACAGCTCCGCGATACTCATGATCTCGGTAGACAAAGGTGGGTTGCTTTGCATGAGAACAGAGTTCCATAGCTCCAACGCCTCGTCAATGAGGTACGTGTGTAGGTCAGATCCGGGCTTGGCGGCTTCCGACAGCAACGGAACCATCAAATGTTGATACCTCTGGGAGTCGCTGCCCATGGACATTACCAAGGCAGCAAAGATGGCAATGATGGCTTGTTTGATCATGTACTCCTCCGTTCCGGAATTTTCCCAGATTCCAGGCAGGTTTGACATGATGAAGTCTGCAAACTGTGAGACGTAGTTCTCTAATCTTGTGACCAAGATCCGCATGGACTCCAGAACGGCGAGCTTCGTCTCATCAACGTCAACATTCTGGATGAGCTGGAGAAGCTCCTGGAGCACATCGGCCGCATATGGCAAGAAGGCCTCGGCACTGAAAGCAAGCTCGTCCACAATCCACCGTAGCTGACGAGCGGCAGTGATTCTAACGACAATATCGTTGGTCGGATCGGCAGGATTGAGGAAGTGTCGGAACATTTCATAGATGAGTGGTCTGCTGTTGTCAGCGATCTTGACAGTGACCCACTGGCTGACCATGATCGCGATACGTCTGCGGAGGACTTTGTATAGGGGCCCTTGCTGCTGTGCATCTTGGAGAACAGTCGAGACCAAAAGACTGTCAAAGTCGAATGCGTTGGATACATTGGGAGCGGCCAACCCCATAGCCGTATACACCGCCTCCTTGGTAGCGATATCTGACTGTGCGTTTGTCGCAATCTGGAAGTAAGAAAGCAGGGGGGGTATCATGAGCTGCTTGAAGTTGACAAGTAGATCCAGGAAAAGCTTTTCAGCACAGGGGCGGACTTCCCATTCATAGGCGTTACCCTCACTCTGTTCTTGCTGCTCCCATTCCTCGGGATCTTCCTCCCAGGCGTCCAAATCAGCCTTGCGGAAAACGAAAAGATGTGTGATGATCGTGTTGGCCATCTGTACTACAAACTCGTCTTTAAGGAGCTCTTGCTTGACGAGCGCAACAGCTTCGTTCTCGTCCTTCTTGGCCTCTGCACTCCGGTACTTGAAAGTCTGCTTGGGATAGAATGCGATTCTCAGGCACGCTCTCATCAAGAGCAAGCCCCGTAGTGCCAGTCTCTCCAGCAGAGGTCCCTCAACCTTTGACTTGGACTCTGACGGGCCCGAATCACCAGAGGACTGCCGGATACCGCCCGACTTCTCAAACACCTCCGCAAACTTTGCTACCAAATCCCAGTATGCGTGTACCAGGGGCAAGGAGTTCGGCAGAACAGCGAAGCTCGCGGGGTGCGCCTCGGACATGTCGATGTGGAGCTTCGTAAACTGCAGAAGGTGCTTTCCCACTGTATCTTGGTAGGGCGCGGGAACAGGAGAGTCGTGGCTGACAAAGCCAAGAAACTGCCCGAAGTGATTCTGAGAGACTGTCCAGAACTGCTCAACTGTCTTGTCGTTGTGAGGAGCCTCGTAGCCTACCACCACTAGCCGTCGGATTGTCTTGAGGGCAATGAGACTGTTTAGCATAGCTACGTCGGCGGTATCCTCGTCGTTGCGGCCGTTTGTGAGAAACTCAACCCACACTGCCGACTTCTCGGTATAGATTTCTCCCAATAAGTAGACCATCTCAGGGGTGACGGATTGGAGGGCTGTTTGTGACCGTCGGAGGCGAGCAGTGCCAAGTTCCTTCACAACCCGGAGGAGAATCTGCAAAGCACCATAAAGGTGCTGCTGGTTGCCATTCTTGGATGATCTGACGAGGCCAATAATTTGTGGTAGGGCATCCGGCCAGTGTTGCGGATAGTCAATCCTAATGACTTTGGCGGTGACTAGGGAGTTGTGCAACGAAAGACCCGCCTCCTCCTCTTCGAGTGTGCCTTGGAACAAGCGCTGCCGGACGACATTCTTCTCCTCTGGATCCAGACCGCCTTTTACGTGGGGGAGTAGTCGCCAGTACTTGTCGATCCCGTTCTTGAGCTGGATCACAGCGAGAAACCGGATTTCGCGGGGGAGGGACTTGTCGAGAAAGATGGTCTAGAGGCAGAACATCAGCACCCCGCCTAAGCCAATTGCATATACGAGTGCAAGCAAAATACCTGGAGCGAGGAGAAGTAGCCCTTCTCGGTCTCCCAGGACGAAAGCTGCTGCCCCGCGGCCTGTCTACGCGCATAGTCGGTCGAGGTAGTCGCGGATTCGAGCACGCGGCAGAGCTCCTGCAGGTTGAGGGGATTGGCGTCGCCAGGTACCTCGATGGCGAAGCTCATCTTGCAGTCTTCTTGGTGAGCGACCAAGGCTTCTATACGAAGTTGTTTGGTCCAGGGTTTGGCTCGGGTTGTCAGGTCGAGGGTGGGATCGGGGCCAAGAACCTCGTATGAGACAGGCGGGAGTATCGAAGAAGTCGTCGGGATTTTGGACAAAGCCAGGCCTTAATTATCGCTCTGGCGGGGCACTGGCCACTGTGCATACCTACCTAAGGTACCTTAGGTACTCAGGTATCTCAGGGTGGTCATCGCGGGGTAGTGGGGCGTTGAAGAAACATTGGCACTGCATCGGGCTGCCAGCGGTTGGAAAGATTCGAGCCTCTGATACCTTACTCTGATTACTCTGAAGTGTTCATGCTTGTACTTCGTAATAGCCTAGCAACGGGGATATGAAGAATTGATGAATTAAATACTGTTTCCAATCTCCTCCTGCATAGTTTCCACGCTGTTCACTTTCTGTCTATGGCATGTAGCGATCACGATGTAGCAATTATGAACTTGACGCTTCTTGAAACCAATATCTCCCATGCCAAGAAGAAGAAACTTTCATGAGAATTGATGACTCTCTCCAACCATTTCGACGTGGCACTGTCATATCTCTCATCCTCTGACACCGCTACTCCAGTGAAACATGTCCTCCGCCGTCCTAGGGTCGAGGAAGGGAAACATGTTGGGGTCTTGAACGCTTCCAGATGATGCCATGCCTGTAACAAAACTATCGAGGCTCGGATCATCCCCAAGCGTGATGTTGCAGTGGTATGTGCCGTTCACATCTCTCAGCACTTCGCTAACCTCATTGCCAATGTTTCGGGCGACAGGCCACATCTCGCCGGCCACCTTCAATACACCTAGCAGAAGATTGAGCTTTTCTCGTAAAGCTGGTGACTCGGATCCTCCGTACATCCTTGCATCGAGCAATGGGAGGGCCGCCCGCTGTAGACCAATGATACACGCTGGGCTGTATCGCGCCGGTGGGAGCGAGAAGTTGAAGAGGCCGATTGTGGAAAGACCTGCCTGAAGAGCTTTCGAACATTCAAGCCATGGATGGGTAGACGTAAAAGACCGCGGTATATCTCCAGTCGAGGAGTCGCTAGTCTTGAAGAGCGGGCCAAGCGTGAGGAGATCTCTGGTGCTGAACCCTGATGCTCCTAAGGGTAGCTGCATCTTTATCCTCAAGCTAAAAATGAGTTAGCGGAGAGAATCCTTGAGGCAAGCGCTCAGCTATTCATACCTGTGTGCATAAGCCATCGCGTGAAAGAGAATCATGTCCACTGTGCCCTCCGAATTTACCAACTCCTGCTTCCACTGGGGTAACGTAATTAACCAGGTCACGATTGCAGAGTCGGCTGTATCAGTAGAAAGGAGACCGGGTGGCAATGCTGGCATTGGCAATATCAATCCTCCACATAGGCGGCAAAGATCGATCAGGTAGGTCCAAGATGAGTAGCTTTTGCGGCTCATCGGATCTCTGGTGTCATAATCGTTCAATGACAACGGCTTTGGAATCTCCTGATGCTATGTCAGCGCATTACTCGGCACAAGGATGGTTCACGTACGCCTGATTGATACTCCCATTCTTCACAGGGAAGTTCTGTAGTTGTAACAACACCAAACAATGTAAACGTCGGCGCGTCTTTGCGCATCGCTCGCATGCTGCCGTGCCAGTAGAGCGCCCAGTACGTTCTCCTGAAACTCTCCGCTACGAATGGATCGGACTCGGTATCTGCAAATGCCTTTTCTTGCATTCCAAGCTCGAGAGCCATTTGGGTTGCAGTGTCCATCCATCCGTCACTCAGGTCTATTCGACTCTCTCCAAGAGCCGCAACGCTGAGAACAAGAAGCCCCTGAACTGTCCAGCAAGTCATTGGTAAACTGCCGCTGGCCAAGCTGAACGCCTTCTCTCGAAGCTCCTCTGAGGAAATAGCCTTCGAGAAGAGAGATCCTACATAAGCGACACAGCCTGCCAGAAACTGGAATGGTTCGGGGTTAGTCCGGATCTGATGCAAGAGTTGGTTTTTAGGAAGAAGCCACGGATGTGTGTCGTGGAAGTTTGTAAAGTAGAGATCGAAGAGGAGTGAAGTCGGCGAAGCTGTTTTGGGATCTGAGAGACGCGAGCTCTTGATCAAAGACCATCCTCCTGGCAGGGTGCCGACGACATTAATGGGTATCTCAAGGCTCGCTACCTCGGGAGAAGGAAATGAGACTGGCGACTCTGTAGGGGTTGGGGGAGGGCCAATGGGGTCGTTGATAAGACTGCGCTTCTTGGGATCTCGAATTCCTCGCCGGGATTTGGCATAATAGCAAGTCTTCTCTTCCAGATGGCATCTGAGGCATGCCGGTAAAGCAGAGTCGCACTTGACGTGTTTCGATCGACATGGTACACAGGCGAGAGATGCCCGTATGGTAGCTTTCGACTTGGTGGCTCCGGCGCGTTGCTGTGCGTCCCCTGGATCACTGGCTTCTCCGGGGCTGGATATCGACTCGGGAACCATGGTGAGTTGCGTCAGTCTTGGTTTGAGGTTGATGTTGGTTGTGGCCGAAAATCCGGGCTATCTGTCACACAGCCTCTATCCGGGTTCGGCCTGTGGTGTTTATGTAAACCTGCACTTGGGCCAAAAGACAATGATTAGTGTTCAACGAGCTTCACCCCCCGTCAATATATGGGATGCCTCAATGCCACGTTCTCATCCTCGCTGACCCAAATAGGTAAACTGTACAGTGACGCATGAAGTATGACGGACCAAGGGGGAAAGACCTGACAGAATCCGGTTGCATTGGTCCCATTTTCGAAGCTCCGCCTTTCTACTCGACTCCGTGACTCCTTGACACTTGCTCTTTAAGCCGACAAGTACATTATGGCACAATAAGGAATTTCCTATTAGACAGTCGAAAAATAGAAGCATATTGGTAAGCACCATCGTAAAGGCGTGTGTGGGGCCAGGGTCACGTCGAGTCCCTCTAGGGCAGCCCCTCTTCCCCAGCCCATTGGGCAAATGATGATTATGGGCACACTGTCACCGCTGAGGGGTTGCTACCATGCAAGCGGGCCGGTTCCTCATATGTCTAATGCATGTTGCCTTGTTTGGACCTTCCGCTTTCCCCGTCAGGTTCACGTTAAAGCTGCTGTGCTCCGGTTTCGACGGTAGGCCTTCGTAATGGCAGGCCCTCATCGAATTCAGGGCGGGCTTGTAGGAGCGGCAAGCTGCTACCTAATGGTATTTTGTGCTGTTGGTCGTGCCGCCGTTCGACGGAATTTGATGCCAACCAACCAAAAGTTGAGTTCCCTATACGACACAAGTGACGTGATTGGTGCAAAGAAACGACAAAGGCAGCTGGACGTCTCACCCGTGGTTGGCCAAGGCGAGATACTGAGCGTCGGGGTCTGGCGGAGTATATTCGGAAAACATGCATAAATCACCGTCTTGCTAGTGACCACTGTGGTGTTGTTGCTGAGTAACGTTGCCGTGATATTGCGTGAATGTGACACGGGAGGGCGAAATCACTGCGTCATCTGTCACTCAGTCGGTCAGACTAACACTGACCATATCCAAGCAGCCATGTTGGTGGAGAGAGCGTCAACGTGCGGCATGCCACAAGAGACGAGTAGCAGCAAGCCTTGAACCTGCTACACTACCTTTTCCGATTTGTAGAGTCAAGAGGAGTGCCAGCTTTTGCCGCTAGTGGACATAAGCTTGACTTGTTTTTGCAGCTGTATGACCGCATCTTGGCCAATAGTGTAAAGGCCGCCTCGATACGTTACCTCAGCACACACTCCTCTACGGTTCCGAGCTTAGTGGCGTACTTTCGACGAACAGGAGGTCGGACATGTCCGTTGGTGTTCTATATGGAAGCCTGGAATGATGGCATGGCAGACGGATAGAAGCAGTAGCTGCAGTCGCGGCCGCACTTAGCAGGGGTGGTGCTTAAGGCTGGTTCATCTTAAGCTGTCAACCTTCAGCCCTGATGTTACACGAGCGCTCACCAAGGCCAGCCACACACCGTCTGATGTAAGCTTGTTACCTGCAGGAAATCTGCAAAGCCGGCGGCATGACAGATGTGTGGTTTGTAAGATTACATTTGATGTACTTAAAGTAGAGCCGGGGTGTTGGTACCTGTACGTCCAGAGAAGGAGGTGGTCCAGGCGCAGCTCCGCCAGCCGGCCTCAGCCGCCAGACTATGTACTTAGGTACCTACCTAGGTAGGTAGGTATCAGACCACCACCGCCAATCCTTAGCCGTCTGTGGCAGTGGACCTAGGAGCAGCGGACCTCGGCTCTTTCCATCGTCCACGTTCTCTGCCCCTACCAAACTACACCTCGTCAATCACTAGGGGAGGTGTGATGCGCAGCAAATTGCACCTCACCACCACATACCACAACCTAATGTCGCCCAGATGACATCGACCAACTTTGCGCAAGCGCAGCAGCGCCTCGCAGCTCGTCGACAAGCCCGCGAATCCCATAATGCAGCCCGCATCGCCGCGCAACGCGACGCATCACAAGCCCGCGCCCAGATCGATCGTTTACCGTTCCCCTTCAGTCGCCTTGGCTTGGCTTGGGACTCAATATCATCGCAGGAAGGCACTCGCCCCGCCTTCAGGGTTGGTCAGGTCGACGCAGAGTTACTGGACGACGAGCTGTTGGAACTCCTCCGCGGCCAGGTTGGCGATGCGCTCAAATACTTCGCTGGCGGCCACCTGAAAGACGAATGGTCCGCTGAGATCCTTCTGGCGCTCCGTGCCATGCTTTTCAAGTTGACTGTGTGGGACAACGATGCGACCTATGGCGCGGCTCTACAGAACTTGAAGTATACGGATGCGCGCAAGAACGCCTCAGTCCTGGTCGCGCCATCCAAGTGGCAGAAGTCCTTGCACGGGTTGGTTACCGTTTTTGGGAAATACGGCTGGGAGAAATGGGAGAACTGGCTCCTCGACCATGACGACGGGTATAGCGACGAACCCAACCCTCGCCTTCAAAGACTGTCGAGGATCACTTCTCGAGTAACAACGCTGCATGCCGGCGCAGCCTTCGTTTCTTTCCTTGTCTTTCTTTTGCAAGGACGTTATCGCACCCTGTTGGACAGAGTCTTGCGGATGCGCCTGGCTCCACCTACCAGCCAGGTGAGCCGGGAAGTATCCTTCGAGTATCTCAACCGGCAACTTGTGTGGCACGCCTTCACAGAATTTCTGCTCTTTATATTGCCACTCGTCGGCATCAACCGGTGGCGGAGATGGATCTCCCGTACATGGCGCAAGACGAAGGAGATCATCACTACGAAGGGAGACGAAGACCAGACGGCAAATGGCGAGTTTGGCTTCTTGCCCGAGCGCACCTGCGCCATCTGCTACCAAGACCAGAACGCACTTGCGAGCACCGAAACGGAGATCATGGCTGCGGCAGCATCGAGCGGTGTCGTTGGTTCGGCCCAGACTGACATCACCAATCCATACGAGACCATCCCTTGTGGGTGCGTGTACTGCTTTGTCTGCCTTGCGACCCGTCTCGAGAGAGAAGAGGGCGAGGGCTGGACATGCCTGAGATGCGGCGAGCTCGTCAAAGAATGCAAGCCATGGAGCGGCGACGTTCTAGAGTCGCCTAAGAAATCACCCACCGCAAAGGTAGTTGCCTTTTCTGACGATGCCAAGGACGTTGAAAGTCACACCGGGACGGAGGATGGGGCTGATAACGAACCTGACGGGGAAGTTGGCAATGATTTTATCGATGTGCCCCAGCACAAAGACCACTCTACCGACGATACCGACGACACTGGCGATTCCGAGGGTTTCGAGGAAACTATGGACCAGGATGAATGAAGATGTTTCACAACATTACGCTGTACACTATTATGGGGGCTTTGAACCGAAACGACGAGCGTTTATGCGGCATCCGGGAAGCAGGAATCTTGGCATGTCACCAAGTAAGCGATCATTATCATAAAGGGGAGTTATAGGGGGGCGGGGGTCAAAGATGCGGACGCAGTCATGACAAGGTAGTCTCCGAATGTAAACAGCTTACCACGACGACCTTCAAATAATCAGTTATATATCCTCTTTCCTTGCCTATGTATGCCAGCTAATCTCTCTCAACTTATGCGGCATCCCGGGTCGGGGCACGTCCGGGCACAACGTGGCCGATGCCCCACCGCCAACACACACCCCATACCAGCCCAAAGCGCACTAGCGCCCGCTGCGCCAGGGGGTCAGATCCGCCGTGTCCGCCGAAAACCCAGGGACCGTCCCAGAAACGCGGCGGGCGGCCTTAGCGTCATAACCCACTGAAATCCCAATTTCACGTAGTACACTCGATAACCGTCCGGGATTCCTTCACCTCACCACAAGCTTCGACACCCAAACATTCCAACCCCAGACCCGCGTCGTCCCCCGTATAAGGAACGAATCAGTTCGATAGCAAGATAAGCCTCCCACCCGGCGCATTGCGGTTCGCTCGTTGAGATCTCAGAAGTGTCGAGCGGCGTAGTACACGGAAGCCCACGAGAGAATTTCCGTTCAGCAGAATAACCAAAACAACACCATCCCAATGTCGCGAAGATAGACGAACCTCGCCGAAAACTCAACTCTTTCCCCGGAGATATGCCGAGCTTCTTTCAATTCACACAAGGCAACGAGTCCCGAACCCGCCTCACGAGCGATGCTTCCCCTCTTCTTGGCCGCTTCCGCGCCGTTCCCCAACAATCCGACATCCCTGGCCGCCGACGGCGCTCCAGCACCCTAGGCCTCTTCACGGCTAACAACCGTGGAAGCGTCCATGTGGGCTATGGAGCGCTGCTCTCCGCTTCGGGTCCTGAAAGCTATGATGACGACGGGACACGGAGCGACTGGGAAGATTTGAGCACCCGGGAAAGGACGTGGCGCAAGATCTCCGATGTTTGGGTAGAACCGAAGCAGAGTGCTGTCAAAGGGGTCGTCGATGTTTGGTGGAGTCGATATGGGGTGCTGGTGTTGATGCCCGCTGCCCTGGTACGTTGAAAGCTCAAGGCCTGGCAAAAGAAGAGGGAACAAGACCATAACTAACGCCGAGAGGAACGCAGGCCATTGCATGGTGTGCCATTCCGTTTCCCAAGTACTCGTTCCCCGGCGACGACGAAGACGACGACCGAGGTGATCTCGAGCCAGGGTCCGGGCTTAAGATACCCGGCCACGGCGAAGCAAGAGTGCAGATCAACTTTTGGTTCTTTCTCTTCGTCTACTACGGGTTCTACAACGTGACGGCTCTGATTTGGATCACCAAGGTCTTCAACCTATACAGCCTAAACTGGTACGTCCCCTCCACATGCTGCAAAATCCAAACGACTTACACGCACGTAGGTGGCCACAGTCCCTTGGGTTCCCTGTCACCATGTCGCTCATCGCGCTGGTCTCCATAGCGATCCCGATCCCCATTTACCTAAGCCCGGAAACGCGCTTCCTCACCATGCACAACACGGCGTGGATCTCGTGGACCTTTATAGTCATGGCGATGCCCGTCACAACCGCCTTCTGCATCCTCCTCACCTCTCAGCGGCACCTCAAGCTGCGTCAGTCGCTCTCCGAAACCCAGCGCATCTTCACATCGTCTTGGTGGACAGGCGAGGCAGAAGGGAGCATTCCTCGGCGCGATAACCGCCGGCGGCCGAATCTCAGTAGCGACTCCTTCGACCCGGACAACACCCTCCAGATCGCTGCTGAGCAGTCTCGGCACATTGGTGGCGTTAGAATGCGCCGTAGATGGCTGCCAGCCAGCTTCGTCCGGTTCATCTGGTTCTGCCTGGCCCTCTTTGTTGGACTTTTGGCGTACGTGATAGGAGAAGCCTACGCTGAGATATATCTGCGGACGCTCCCTCACAATAACCTGGAGACCATCGTGTACGTTTACAGCTGGATCATCACTGTCCATCTGCTCGACGCCCTCACCGGTTGGCTGCTAGGTATCCGCGAGGGTGAAAGGGTCGGCAGCTACCCCCTGAGCTGGGTCTTCAAGCTGTAAGCTATCAATCCTTTTTTCCGAGACCGCGGGAGTGCTTCTAACATGACAATCTAGGTACTTCATGCTCACCTACCAAACTTACGTCCGCGCCCTTTACGCCCGCCTCCGCTCCCCGGAGCAATTCATCTATCTTCAGATCCTCTCGAGCAGCACCCTCATCATCCTTACTCCGCTTACAATGTCCCGCCTCTACCATCGAATCATAGTCGCCCTCAACCTTACCGACCAGTCGTACGCCTCGTACCAAAAGGTCTGCACCCGCAACGTATTCATCCGCTTCCTGGCCGAGAACGTCTCCATGGTCGCGTTCCTCGGCGGCATCCTCGTACTGCACTTCGGACCCAACAAGGACGTCTACCCCTACTTCGCCTTCGACATGAAGGAAAAAAGCGACGACTACGACTTCAGTCTCACTTTCTGGGCCTCCTCCGTCACCTGGGCCTGTGAGCTCGTCGCGTCCGTCTGCGTTCGCGCGCTCATCCGGTGGATCTTTGGCGTCGACGTCGGCATGGAGGGGAAGCTCGACCTCGTCGTCTGGCCCGAGCTGCTGCCTACCAGCGTGGCCGTCATGTTCCACGTTCTGCAAAACATGTTCTTCTCCATCATCCGACTGCAATTCCACTGACGAAACGATCAAAAACAACCAAGCAAACCATCGCCTACCTGGCCCGACACGCCCATCTTTCCTCGGCACATTCAAGCTGACATTGGCCTATCTCATGACCAATCCCGTCAACCTCTTTACCTGTTTACCCCCAGGCGTTATCTTGATATCAGCATTTTGGTTTACTTTTGACAGAGCACGCCCCCATTCCTCGGTGTCCCACGTCATACTAGATACGTTCCCGTCTCCAAGATCGTCGATACGAGTGGTGTCGCAAAGCTCCTTAGGTGGATGGCAGCCTTTCCTTCTTGTCTCTCTCTTCAGCGTACCATGCTTTTTGTTTTGTTTCTGCGCGCCAGCACCTGCCCTCTTGGGCAACCTGTCGCGGAAGGCATGAAAAACACAGAAAGATACCCCTTTTTTTTTTTTTGGCTCACGTTTCCCACGTTAGATTAGATACCAAACGCGCTCAAAGACTTACCCTTTTCTTTCTTTTTCTTTTTCCTCCTTTTGTTCGGCATGATGCACGAAGAAACCTGCCTCGTCGCCATAGAGGCAGATGATAATTACATAGAATTAATGATGACCGAATTGGACGCAATTCCACTGTCCTTTCCCCGTCTCGAGACGTAACGCGCTTAGGTAGTGAGACTTTGGCAAATGTACACGACCAACACGCTGACTGCTTCGTACCATGGTCACAGCGGGACTACCAAACATGACGGCATTGCTACCCACTTGAGTCATACGTTGATATGTCACCCCAACACCAACCATCGCTGCTCGTCTAGACTGATCTGGCCGCCCGCATCATGCTGTCCTACCCCCATCCACCGTGTGCCGGAACACCGGCCATGACACCCCCGTGGGCGCACGAAGGGTGGTCAGTGACGGCCCGGTCAAGGGATGGCGCGGCTTCGGATTGGGCACCAGTATATGAGTCGCTGAGCGACCTGGCGGATTCGCGGATCGGTTCTAATCGACGACCGCGGGTGCATCCTATTCTGGCCGCAGCCTTTAGTGGCATGCAAACTGTGTTTGCTTCGGTGCTCGTCTGCAGATGCGAACTATTTGGTAAGCAGGCAGCGTAGCAGCCAAAAGCTGTCGAATACAATACAATGCAACCTAAACACCTGAGAGGCCGGACCGCCCGTTGCCAACTGGCACGAATAGGACATCGACCCGGTAATTACTCGTCCAGCTGCATCTTCCCCAAAGTTGAGCGACGTCAGCATATAGTTACCCACAGTTGCATATTCCCAAGAGACTGTCCTTCTTCAACCTGCGAGCCAATGACGCCACGCCCAAACAGTAGCGGTGTAGGATTGCTGCTCAATGTCGGCCACTGAACCTGACTCATTGCACCGACTACCTGCTAGCGGCGCCGGAGGCGACGGCATCTCTGAAGTCCTAAGCCGAGTAGAAACCATCAAGGTCTTACAACGCCTAAACTATCCGGTCAGGAACTTGCTCCCGGACGGGGTTATTGAAGTTTTGGGTTCCGCCTGTACCGAAGCGTTGTGAACGCTATTAAAGTACCGAAAGTTGAGGCCGCCGCTGATCCTAGACACTTGCATGGCGGAAGGAGATATCTCAGGAGACTAGGCTCGGCTTGTGCCCCATTGTTAGTGGTCGTAATCACTTCCGGGTCATGGAGCAGAACTCAATGTTTAATTGAATTGTTTATGCGATCGGGCAAACCTGGAAGGCCGACCCCGGAAAAAAAGAAAAGCTGCATGGCACGTTCAGGACGGCGAGGTACTGCGGCAGGAGTCCTTGTCCGAGCCGCCCGATGAAATCACGCATCGAAACCGACCGTACGTAGGCGCGTCTCGTCCTTGGCTTCAAGGAGGGATGTTGTTGGTGATGCAACACATGTTGATTTACCTCTTGAGGGCAAATAGACCTCTTATTCGTAGACCTTTGCTTTCTAAATTGGCAATATTATGTTCAAGCGGAAGAGTTATTGTAACATGTGGCGATCAGCCTCTGACTCAAAAGAAAATATATCATTGATTTGATAGTTAAGATTCGTAATATATCTGTCCTGGGGGGGTTGGTTGTCACAAGTTGTACGGTAGCGGTTGAACTGAACCCCCCCCCCCCCCCCCCCCCCCCAGCTACAAAGGCCCTCGGGTTGAAGCCTCTCTAAGTGGTCTCTGGCTTCTCTGAATAAAGGGTAAGGGTTCAGTAGCAGGTCTTCCATGGTGTGCGACGTGGTGAAAATCGTAATCAAGAAGGAAATACGGTAGATGTTGTTGGTAGCTTAACACATGTTGATTTACCTCTCGAGGGCAAGTAGACCTCTTATTTATAGACCTTGTGCTTTCTAAATTTGCAATATCAGTCGCAGGCTTTGCGAGGCCGTGTTAGTGGAACCAAGTGGCGTACTGGCTAGAGCATCGGCCGCAACCTTGAGGCATTGTTTGACGTACCAGCGATGGCTTCATTACGTACCAGCGATGGCTTCATTAAACCCCACAAAGGCAACAACGGAGAGTATATGGCGAGGGTTTGTTTGATAAGTTCTTCAAGACCTCCCACCAGAGAGGAGAACTCTCCCAATTCGCCGGAACCACGATTTCCAGTTATGTGTGATTCGGGGCCGATTTTGGAGAGCTTCTACTTAACACCGACCCTTTTCTGGTAAACTTAATTATTGTAAGGATTTGTAATCTAGGTGCACATTTTGGTCGGAACAGGGCGGGGGCAGAGCTTTCAACACATGGCACCGTATCGGGAACTGGGTGGCTGTGGACGGCAGTGATGCAGTGGAGACGACGACAAACCCAATTCGAAAAGGGTGCATAATACTAGATGGTTGCGACCGAGGAGGGCTTTTGAGATCTAGACCTGATCGGCCAGGCACACTGTTCGCAAGCTACTCCAAGCTTGTTCCGGAATGATGGATGAACATCTGGAAAGGTTGACAGAGAACGTGGCCGCGAGGACACAGGCTCCAAGGACGGACTGTTGGTGGCAAGCCAGAAATAGTCCAGGACGGTTCCAGGATAACGGTCGGATAGGATCGGATAAGATGGTCTTGAAGCAGTTGGACGGAGTCTGAATTATGGAGTCGCCGAGACCACGCCGCCTTTGTGGTGTAGTAGACGCCCACTTGCGTTAACTCCAGCTATCGGTCCATGGGGATCTCGATGTGTCGTAGATAGGATTGGCTCCAGCATGGTCTAGAATGTGGTGTGATGGACGTGAGGGTTGGTATATGCCCGCGGCTGGATAAAAGAGGCAATGCCGTGTGAGACGGCGTATTCCGTGTCGAGACGCGGAGACCGGCAGACCATTCACAACGGGCGCTCGAGTTCTGATTCGATATCGTCCCTGGCTGTGACTCAATGCTAAGTGATGCTAGGATGATGGAACGGCGGTTCGCCTGTAGCTCTAGAGCCTACTTACTGGGCTTGGGGAAGAGAGCAACGAGAAAAACACGAGACGTTTTGACAGGATGCATAGGGTGGCAATCCGATTTGACGAGAGTGGAACAACAACTGTGAGACCCTTCCGCGGTTGAACCAGAATGTGCATGGGCCGAACGCATCTAGAAGCAGGATAGGAGGAGGTGGCGTTCTAGAGATGCGAGGTGCAGGAGGGAAATTGGACGTCTCTGTTGCATCGGACTTTCTTCCCCTGTGGTTGAGGCGAGGATTAGACAGCCTTCGCGGCGGGATACCAAGTTGTGATCAGCTCCTGCTTCTTTAGATTGCTGTTTCGCTGGGAAAGACGAAATACGCTTACTGCCTACCTACCTATCCTTCCTCACCACCGTAGTGTGTATCACTCCTCTCATCTCGCCTTCCAGTCCGTCGTGCAATGCGCTATCTCTTCGCCAAATAACCTCGAACTTATCACATCACAAAGACCACGTCAACTTTGGGCGTTAACTGACAAAACTGGCTTGTCCCCCAGCAAGTACACTCAATCTCGGTTGTGCCCCCCATCTCAACATGTCACTGACGTGAGACCGATATCAACATCCGCACCGCCCGCGTTGCCTGCGCCAGGCCACCGCTAGCGGTCTTGCCATAGCGCATGCCGTTTACGACCAAGCCCGCCGACAACTTTATTCGGCCAGCTTGCGTAGCCTGCTATGCTGTTTCCCTGCCTCATCCATATGGGGGATGGCATGGCACGGTTGTACCACTACATGCATCTAGGCAGGATGGATGTGTGCTGCACCGCTGCAGTAGCAGCCATCGCCGCAATCCCATTCATCAGCGTCGAGCAGGGAAAACGGCAAGCCCCCCGGTTCGATTCTAACTTCCCTCCAGGCCAAAGTAGAGAGGGGTACTTTGTGCTTGGGAACCAACCACCCTCACGGCTCAGGTTCTCGTCCAACTGTAGCCGAAGCTGTTACCCCCGCGACGCTTGACAGAGCTGCATCGCCGACGCCGAGAGATTGCATCCTTAGCTGAACTCTACATTTGCCCCGTTTCCCACCAGCCTCTGGGGAGATGGCAGGAAGAGACGAACTGATTCGGAGCCCATGGAGCGGTGACAAGCGAGTGACGAAGCTGTGCTCATCAATGGTCCGGGTGTGCCATTCAACATTCTCCGGCTTGCTCGCGCTGTGCCGGGCTATCTGAGGGGGGTGAGACAGAGGACAGCTTGTATCCCGGTCGCTTTCTCGGAGATGGTGGCATGGTGGGGTAGTGCCTCTTTGCTCCCTGGTCCATTCGTCCAAGGTGCACTGTCTCCCGATATGGAGGGGGTCGCTGTCGCATTGGAGGGGCATGTTGGCTCAGACCGGCCGGGAGACATGCCACCTGCGCCGTTGCAGGCTTATCATTTGCTGTTACAGGCAGATACGATATCGCGCAACATGCAAGACGCCGGGCGCGAGAGAGACAGGCTAATGCTGGAGGAGAAAGAGAGCGATTGTGGGTATGGGAACGAAAGTGAAAAACAGAGAGGGTAACTTGAAGTTGGAAAGTCTACCTACCCATCCTTGCTCCGAGTTCCATTCTCCTCTCTTTTGTCTGGCACGACGTGAAATACCAAAGTTGAGCGGCAATCAAAGCGGCACTGAAGGAGTGTTCGGGAGAGGCGAGGGAAAGAAAAGCAGCATCCTATCTGAGCAAACCCCGAAGCGCTTTTCCACCCAAGCTATTCCTATCAAGCCTTACTTGCGACCGGCTCGGCCAAGGCCCCTCATCGCTGTCATTTTCGCGGCGGACCACACATCAAATCGACCTGCCCACTTCGCACCACACGTAGTGACACCCTACCCGTATCACAACTCTCCACTCTCTAATCGATGGCGCGCGTTCACTCTCACCACTATTTTTTCCCCTTTACTTTTCCCCCGCCCAACTCCCTCCCGCCTCTGCAGCCTACCTTCATGATCCTGGACCGCATCCCTTCTGCGCGCCATATGCCAGCCTGCTTTCGTGCTTTTTGCCTTGTCCCACCCTCCACTCCAGCAAGCCGAGCTGGACTAGCCTGCCACTGTGACTCCCACGGTCGTTCCTTACACACCTCAATCCTACCGGGACACACACCTCCCCTCGGCCAGAGAGTACTGTGCAAGAAACCGGTACTTAGTAACTCCGCAGTTGTAGCAGCATACAATACAATTCGCACGTACCACGAGCACCTTGTCTACCACCACCGCCAACCTTAGTTCGCTAGCCAGTTGTCGTGTCCCACACCCCTCCTCTCATTCACACACACACACACACACACACACACTCCTCTCTTTCGACTCTCCGGGATTCGACCCCAAAAATTTCTTCTGCCAACTTAGATACATACTCGTAATATCACACCTTTCAACCCTCCCAACAGACCTTCTTAACCCTCCTCCTCCCCCCTTCTCTCTTCACAATGTCCACCGAACAAATCCCCGTTTCAAACGACGCCCCTCAGGCACCAATCAACCCTCTGGCCGCCCATCCCGTCAACCCTCAAGATGCCCAGGGACGACAGCCCGCCTCCTCCTCCGCCTCCTCCTCCGAACTCGCCAGTGGGAAGGTGAAGCTCAAGGGCGCTCTGCGTCACTTTGCCGACTTCCCCATCGAGGGCATCGACTTTGTTGACATCATGCCCCTCTTCCTCGACCCCACCGTCCACCAAGCTCTCGGCGAAGTCTTGGAGTTGCAGGTCAAGGAGGGTTTTCAGACCCTGCCCGACGTGATCGTCGGACTTGACGCCCGCGGTTTCCTCTTCGGTCCCGGCATGGCCCTCCGTCTCGGTACCGGCTTCGCCCCAGTTCGCAAGCAGGGCAAGTTGCCCGGCCCGTGCGTCACCGCCGAGTACCAGAAGGAATACGGCTCCGACTTCTTCCAGATGCAAGAGGACGCCATCAAGCCTGGCCAGAAGGTTCTGATCGTTGACGACATCATTGCCACTGGTAAGTTTGAGCATCACGCAGCCTCTCGGTACTTCTCGTGCCGATGATTTTACAGCCCACTAACATCAACCAGGTGGCTCCGCAAAGGCGGCGGCAGACCTCGTCAAGAAGCTCGGCGGCGACATTATCGGATACCTTTTCATCCTCGAGATCCCTGGCTTGAATGGCCGCGAGAAGCTGGGCGACACCAAGACCGTCATCCTCCTCGAAGACGCATAAACCGCTTTCTGTTCGGATGGAGGCTCCGTGAGCCCTACACATATATCCGACCAACCGCATCCATTATTGATGGACAGGGCTGCCGTGTCTGTTCAATTCGGCACGACCTAATGATGCGAGAGTATATAGATGTCTATCGTGGAACGACTCGGTCTCAAGTTTCCAGTGGGTGGACTGCTTGATTGTTGACTTGATTTCAGCTCCTTTCGACAAGGACACGCGCGAAAGTTGACACCGCGCTGGCGTTATGGAATATCAAAACAAAAAGTTGGATGGCATACTGATTGACAAAGGCAACGAATATAGAGGACGAGATGAGAAGGGCCTGTCCAAGATCGAGTCGATGTGCGCGACGCTGGTTCTTAACAACTAAGGGCGCACTAGATTTAAAGAAGTGGGAAAAAAGATCGATTCCAGTTTACCGATACGATTGCGTTTCTGCTTCTCATGCAGTTCTGGACCTAAATGCTGCATGTCCGTGTCCTTGAGACGTTGAGGCAGCCGGCTCATTGCATCTGCTGTGTAAGTGTCTTGTACCGTCGGTGCCTGGTGTTGCCTGAGTACTTGATGGATTGCTATCACGGTCGTGTAGGTGGTTCGAGACGGTAAGCGACGACGTCTTTAAGGGAATTCAAGCGTTGGGATTGATCAGGCTGAACTCTGCTCAAAATGTAGGTGGCGTTAATACGCGCTGATCAGTGACGACCTAGGGCGGTCTCACAATACCCCGCCGGGTTTGCGCTTATCCTGCTTGTTGGAACCAGTGAGCCACACGGAGACTCTGTAACTGAGTGAGGTTTCTTTCATGTCTGTAACATAAGACCCGTTCGATATTTATGTTATTCGACGTGTGGTTCGAAGCTCCTTACCGCCTTGCAACTCCGTAAGTGACGGCTTTTGTGCATGTCTCTATCGTTATACCGGAATCCAGAGAGGGGAGCCGATTGGGCAAGGGCTAATGCGGATCGTCGACCCGGATCTACCTCCTACATAGGACACCTACCACCCAGCCAGTACAAACTTGGACAACACGTCTCGACAACAAACCAAAGCGCCGAACAAAGGCATTGTGTGAATATAGAGGGGTTTCGAGGGGTAAGTTACGAAGGCGTGATGATATATGATGTCACAGCTGCTGACTGTCCCTCGGTCCTACTTGTCACAACCCCACCTTCCTCTGCTGGCAACATAAGCTGCATACGGTTGGGGTATCTTCGGATTGGGTCAGCTGTGCTATTGGGGACGGGGAAAACTGGATTATCACCTTCTGAATTAATAAGCTTAGGGGACTTCTATGAAGATCTATATGTTCAGTAAGGCGGGGTTTTTCATATATAAACATCAGGCGGCACTCGGATATCGCGTTCCTTGAGTGTATAGATACAAATCAGTCTCAATTACTTGTCAAAACTTCCTCCAGCAGAGGAATACCCCCACGCGTTTTCCAAGATGACTCTCAAGATCTTCCAGTGAGTCCTGTTGCCAACTTTACGATGCGAGGCCACAACTAACAATAACCTCAGTACGGGCGTCACCGGTATGTAAGGGCAACCTCTTATGTGTCCCTCTCCAAGCCAAAGCTCACCTTACTTGTCAAACAGGTTACATCGGCGGCGATGCCTTCTACGCTCTTTATAAGAAGCATCCAGAGTACGAGTACTCCCTCCTCGTCCGTAACGAGGAGCGTGCCACGCCCGTGAGGGAGGCGTACCCCAAGGTTCGGATCGTGATCGGGTCCCTAGACGACGTGGACGTCATCGAGAAGGAAGCCGCGGCTGCTGATGTTGTTGTCCGTACGTTTACACCTCTAGCCGTTTCTGTGCCGCTCTCGGAGAACGTGACTGCGTTAGCGACCCGGGGCACCCTGAGTAGGTCCTGGATGAGTATTTGATAGCTAACACGCCCGAAACCACTTAGACACCGCCGATTCCGCCGACGATGAGCCCTCGGCGAAAGCCATCGCGAAGGGCTTGGCCGCAGGCCACTCGCCTGATCAGCCCGGCTTCTGGATCCATGTATCGGGCACCGGTATGCTGCAATGGGTGAGACCTTTGCCCCCTTCCCAAAGACAGCACCTCTTTAATACCCCACGTCTTTAGTACGACAACAAGCATGAGCGCTACGGCGAGGCCCCCCTCCCGGATCAGGATTACCACGACATCCGCGACATTGACCGCATCCTCAGCTTCCCGGACGAGGCCCTCCACCGCAACATCGAAAAGATCGTACTTGCTGCGAACTCTCCCGCCGTGCGCGTCGCCATCGTCTCCCCGCCCACCATATACGGCTCCGGTCGCGGCCCGACAAACCGGCGCTCAATCCAGGTGCCCGCGCTCGCCCAGGCCGCCCTCGAGAAGGGCTTCGCGCCCATCATTGCGCCGGGCAAGACGGAGTGGGACAACGTCCACGTGCACGATCTCACCCGGCTCTTCGTGACGCTCGTCGAGGCCACCCAGGACAAGTCCAAGAACACCGACCCGGACATCTTCGGGTCCCGGGCGTACTACTTCGTCGAGAGTGCCACGCACGTCTGGAGCGAGGTCGCCAAGCGGATCGCCGAGGAGGCCCACAGGCAAGGGTACCTGCCCGCGCCGCTGACCAAGGAGGCGACCATGAAGGAGGCGCTGCAGAGCGACGGGGTCTCCAACAGCAGCTGGGGCCTGAACTCGAAGAGCAAGGCGGAGCGGGCGCGAAAGTACTTTGGGTGGGAGGGCAAGGAGAAAAGTCTGCAGGAGGACATCCCCGAGCTCGTTTCTTTGGAAGCAAAGAGGTTAAGGCTGGAGCCGCACGAGAAGAAGCACTAGAGTTTTTATGAACACCAGACTGGCGAGTATACTTTTTGTTTTGCGAATCTAACTGCAATGGAAAGGAAGACTAAAAATTCGCGAATCACATTGACAGCCTCATCCTCGTGACGAGTCCTATGAAAATTGGTTCCCACCGTCCATCAGCTCCATACGCCGGAGTGTTTATGCGTGCGCCGGCTCTTCATGGTCAATCGCGAAGATGACCGTCATCTCAACCTCGTTACTCCAACCAGGATGCAGACCCATCTCCTGCCACGCCTTCTCAACGTCAATTTCGACGACAGAGTGGTCGCTCTTGCTGATGGACACCGTGTGGACGGGGATCACTTGGTTTTGGATGGTGACGAGGAAGTCATCCTCTATCGCCAGCTCCGGCAGCTTGGAAATGTAGACGCCTTTCATAGGAAACCGTGTTAGTACAATGCCTTTGCTGAAGAGATGCCAGGTGTTCCTACCGAGGACGCCGAGCGCCTTGAGGCGAGTCTTGAGCTCGACCTTTCCGTCGTGTCGCAGCATGAAATCGCTGTTAAGGATGGCAGCCGCGCCCGTCATCTTGCCCACCAGGCCCAGGTTGGCAGTCCATACCTTGCCCTTGACCTCGCTGTCAAAGCTGGAAAGCGGGTAGGCGGTGAAGATGTCGTATCCTCGGACATCCAGGGACACTGTCAAAGAGGACGCAGGGGAACCAGGGGAGACGGGCGGGCTGACTTTCCCAGTAGAGTGAGCTCGGACGACGTAGCGCATGGAGCGCAGCACTCCGGAGAAGGATGTGAGGGGGATGATCTCCGTCAGAGTCCGGGCCGAGATGTTGAACACGCCGAGGATCGGGGTGCCTGTCACGGCGGCGCCGTGGTAGCTTCCAACCTTGAGCAGCCCGTCGTCGTCGTATCCCGTGTAAGGGTCAATGGTCTTCCCCACCACGCTGGGGCGGAAGATGACGGTCTTGCCGCGGATCGTCGGGCCCGTCATCTGCTTGATCAGGTCCAGGTTGTGCTGTCCGGGAACGTCGGTGATGTATATCGGTCCTCCGCTGACGCAGCGCGCTGCGGCGTGGAAGCCCGAGTAGTCGTGCACGGTCTGGAACATGTCCCAGTCGGGCAGGATGTTGAGGTGCTGCGTGAACAAGCTGTTGTGCGCGTTGGTCCAGACGTGCCAGGGGTGCGAGGCGGGGATCTCGGGGAAGAAGTCATCCGAGTTGCGGCAGAGGATGGCGGGCCGGTTGCGGGGCATCTGGTTGTAGAACATAATCTGCGGAGTCTGCGACATGCAGGATATAGTCTTGATGCTGAAGTGGCGCAGCGAGGCTATCGTCCACGCGTCGAGGTAGGCGTCAATCAGCTCGCGACGGGCACTCGCCGAGACCCATGTATCCTATTAAAGAGGGTTATTATAAGCTGGAGGAAGGTAGCAAGCCATTTTACCGTCATAAACTGTGCGTCGGTCTTTACCCCGTCCACTCCACAGTCGAGCAAGAACTGATAAAAGTCGTTGTAGAACCTGTCTACATCCTCCTTGGCCACGACGGTCATCTTGCCTCCAAGGGGCAGGTTCCGTCTCTCGGCGTCTTCTCGAACCACATCTATTGTTTTGTACTGTTGTGCAATTTTGCCGTCAGGCGAGATACCCGCCCAGTAGCCTGTCATTGTCAGTTGTGTTTGTTCTTTGAGTTGGCGTTTAGAAGCGAACCTAAGAGAGCATGCCAGACAGCAATGTGCTGGATGTGCGGGTGCTTCTGCCGGATATGTGATACTGTAGCTTTCAAGCCCTTGGGGAATGCCTTTGGCTCAGCTTCGAAATCAACCCAGCCATGCTGGAACTGGCCATGTCCTCTGTAGTCGATGGTCTGCCAGTTGTCGTCAATAATGAGGCTGGTGACTTTGATGTTGTTTTCTGCAAGCTTGTCAACAGCATCAAACACCTTTTCGTCGGTAAGGCGCTGTCCGAGAGCATTCCAAGTGCCTGGTTCTTTACATAAGCCAAGGTGTGTCCACGGTGGCCCAGAGAAGGCACGGAAAAGCATGCCACTTACAGTAACCCAGCCCGTCATACCAGTTCTCCATCCATTCTGGTTTCACACCTTCCTTGAGAGCCTTCATTTCCGCCAATAGCTTATTGCTTGCCTTCTTCATCTGGAGAATATAGTTTCGAGCCTGGTACATGACGGCAGCGTTTGCACTCTCAAAATTGTCTCCTGTGGCGGCCAGGATGATGGCCGGTTCCGAGTTTGCGCCATCATTGCGAGCCTGTATGCTGTAAGCGTGTGGGCGCGGCAACCGTCAAGCGATTCATGACGTACATGGACAGTAAGCTGCCCGGAATCATCGTTGCGGAACACAGAGAGAACGTTGTTGGCGCCACTGACAGCCAGGAAGACTAAGTGCTTGCCCCCAGTGCTTAAGAAGGAACAGAGCACACCGTCTTTGTCCAACCGGAATGAACCCCTTCCATGCCGAGGAGCCAGCCAAGGTGTCCAGATACGAATGAGGGCAAACCATCTGTACTTATCAGTATGAATAAGACCAAACACAAATGGAAACATGATGGTAGCAGGTGTTCGCCCAGTCAAGACAAGCAAGGGCGCATGATGAGAGTGGCTTACCGTAGGAAGCCTCCCCATGGAACACCCACCGGGATATCGGCGAGCTTCGACTCGTCCCCCTCGACACCGTCTACGGCCGCCGTCAAAGACCATAGCCGAGTTCCAGGGGACTGGCTCATCAAGGACTTCACTTCCCACGCAGGATTCAAACCCGGGACAAGGTCGTCGAAGCGCTCGGAAACATTCTCAAGGGCAGGCTTCGCATTCAGAACCACCGTTGCATCACCAACTCCGAGCTCGTCACGAGTCCACCTCCATGGTTCACTGTCGCTGTGTCGGAATTTGAGGGTGAATTGGAACGACTTGTTGAACACAACCGAGGCGGAGTAGAAAGACCGTTGAACATGATCCGGGACCGTTTGCAAGGTCGTCGGAGTATTTCCGTCGGGGACACGGGAGAGGGTAGTCTCGGCCCATTCAGCTCCATCATTGGAGTGCCAGAGAGCCACCTCCCAAGGCTCACTTGTACGCGAGGCAGGTATCTCAAGAACTGCAGTCACCGTGAGAGGTCCATTTGAGACCTGCGTGTATTGACCCAATGGGGGGTAGCTCTGAATGATGGCCTTCATTGTGTCGAGGATGGGATCGGGAGCTGGCTTCTGCTTGGAGATGAAGACAGTTTGGAAGATGTCGGCGAAGTTGTAGTTGTCTGATGACATTTTGATATCATAGGCGTCCACGATACGACCTCCGAGTGTTATGGAATAGAGATGTAGGACTGTGTAAATATCAGACCAGAGCAGTGAGGGGTTTCTGATCAATGGCTAAAGTTGGAACACAGTGTCTTGCTCTAGGACATCTGCAGTCGAAGTCAAAAATCCTGTGACCTGCTGCTGCACTAACAGCTCGACACCGTCCGCACCTACGGACGATTCGGTTGCATGTATGGGACTTGACGCAACAGCGGCTATCGCCTGGGCACGGGCAGGATCCGCTTAACTGGCCAATTGGCATCATCAGACAGGATGAAAGCAGGATGATTCATCGATGCTGGGAGCGACCCACGGAGGTTGCAAGTACAATAAAAGGCAAACAAAAGTTAGGGAAACCCCCAAAGTTGGAAACACCACGCGTTGCAACCTCAAGGTTTACCAAGGTGCAATGTCAATAGATAAATTGGCTTTGGGGCGTGTAGAAGAACTCAATGATTGAATGATCAATTGCACAGGCGTAGGGATCTGGAGTGGTGGCCAGATGCCGGGGGCCGCAGATTAGTTACATAGCGCCTCTGATTGGCTCCAGTGCAGGGCCGGGGCATTCCGGAAGCCGACTTAGCGCCTCAATTCCAAGGCACACACAGCCTTTCGAAAGAGCGAAAGCTTTCTGAGCCGAAACCTCATCGAAAGATTTCATCAAACACCTCACACTACTCCCTATCCTCCACAACTCCGCCATGGCGTCCCGGAGACTAGCTTTGAACCTCTCGCAGGGGCTGCGAAGCCGGGCTGCTCTTTCCAGAGCGAGCCCAATTACCCGGGGCTTCGCCACGCCTTCCAACACCCCCTTCGGCAAGACTCAGACGACGACGTTGAAGAATGGACTCACGGTACGCAATTCCATCCACCCACCTGCTCCCTGCGGCTCAATTGGCCTTGAACAACCCGTCGCGACTCGGATCTGACTCTCAATCTCTAGGTTGCTACCGACTACTCGCCGTTCGCCCAGACCTCGACCGTTGGTGTGTGGATTGATGCCGGCTCAAGGGCTGAGACCGACGAGACCAATGGCACCGCCCACTTCCTCGAGCACCTTGCCTTCAAGGTAGGCCACGACGCGACGACAACCCGATGACGAACTTGTCGTTGACCGGAATTTTTTTAGGGTACCACAAACCGGACGCAGCAGCAGCTCGAACTCGAGATCGAGAACATGGGTGGCCACCTGAACGCCTACACCTCGGTTCGTTCCCGCCGACCGAAATCATCAAGATTTCCTCCCATTGACATTTTTGCAGCGCGAAAACACCGTCTACTTCGCCAAGGCCTTCAACTCCGATGTTCCCCAGACCGTCGACATCCTTGCCGATATCCTCCAGAACTCCAAGCTCGAGGAGTCTGCCATCGAGCGCGAGCGCGATGTCATCCTTCGCGAGTCCGAGGAGGTCGAGAAGCAGATGGAGGAGGTCGTTTTCGACCACCTTCACGCTACCGCCTTCCAGCACCAGCCCCTTGGCCGCACCATTCTGGGTCCCCGCGAGAACATCCGTGACATCACCCGTACCGAGCTCACCAACTACATCAAGAACAACTACACTGCCGACCGCATGGTTCTCGTTGGTGCTGGTGGCATCCCCCACGAGAAGCTTGTCGAGCTCGCCGAGAAGAACTTCAGCGGCCTGCCCACCACCGGACCCAACACCCAGGCCTACCAGCTGTCCAAGCAGAAGGCCGACTTCATCGGCTCCGATATCCGTGTCCGCGACGACAACATCCCCACCGCCAACATCGCCATCGCTGTTGAGGGTGTCAGCTGGAACGACGACGACTACTACACTGCCCTTGTTGCCCAGGCCATCGTCGGCAACTACGACAAGGCCATTGGCAACGCTCCCCACCAGGGCAGCAAGCTGAGCGGCTTCGTCCACAAGCACGACATCGCCAACAGCTTCATGAGCTTCTCCACCAGCTACAGCGACACTGGGTAAGCCTGAAATCATCCCTAATCACGCACGTTTGTTAACATCTGATAGTCTCTGGGGTATCTACCTCGTCACCGACAAGCACGACCGCATCGACGACCTGGTCTACTTCGCTCAGCGCGAGTGGATGCGTCTCTCCCGCAACGTAAGCGAGGCCGAGACCGAGCGTGCCAAGGCCCAGCTCAAGGCTTCCATCCTCCTGTCTCTTGACGGCACCACCGCCATCGCCGAGGACATTGGCCGCCAGCTTGTCACCACCGGCCGCCGTGCCAGCCCCGCCGAGATCGAGCGTACCATCGACGCCATCACTGAGAAGGATGTTATGGACTTTGCCAGCAGGAAGCTTTGGGACCAGGACATCGCCGTCTCTGCCGTTGGAAGCATTGAGGGTCTCTTCGACTACTCCAGACTCAGGGCTACTATGAAGCCCAAGTACTAAACGGGGGGTTATTGGTGATTTCGGCGAGGTTAGGGTATAGAGTGTATGAGATACCGTTACAGGAATAGTGCATCATAAAGACTTCCCTTGTTCATATGTCTGTGACAACCGCAAGCTTAGTACCTGACGACCTAATTTTACTTTGTACTTTTGGAAGCATGCTGCGCGGGACCATTTGCCCTCAGCCGTCTGTATCACGCGACCATATGCCAAATCTGCCGAGGCACTGGACGACTACCACACAGAACTGGAGTTTCTCAACACTTTTGATTCATCGCAAACCCATCAGTCTTGGGCTCGGCTCCCTACCATTGCCGCCCCCGTGTGGCCGTTTCTACTTTGATGTGATGGAGCAGACTACGGCGTCATGACAAAGTGTTCGTCCAGGGTGCAGACAAATTTTGGGGTTTCCACTCCATATTCAATGATGTTTTTTCGTATAACTACATAAAATCATGAGCCCCTGGCCTTGCCCCCCCCCCCCCCTCGACTAACCGACTTTGTTCCTTTTTTCCATCCTCGCTTGTGGCATGTCACTCAAGCTGACTCTCACTTGCGGTTCATGTGGTCGATGCGGATCTCGACGGCTCTGCGGTGGGCCTCGAGCTGCTCCGTCTTGGCAAGCTGCATGACGGCTTCGCCGACGTTGCGCAGGCCCTCGGCCGTCAGGTTGGAGCTGGTGATGTGCTTGACAAAGGAGGCGAGGTTGACGCCCGAGTACTGCTTGGCATACCCGTACGTAGCTGCGATCTCGGTCAGAATTTGTTCAAGGTCATGGATGGGGGGATTAGGAAACGCGAATTCCATTAACGTACGCAAAGAGTGATTGACACCGGCAGAGTAGTCGCCGACACTTTCGGGCGTCCACTCGCCGATGAAGACGGAGCCGGCGTTCATGACCTTCTCCGTCACCTTCTCGGCGTCCTTGACCTGCAGGATCAAGTGCTCAGGGGCATAGTCGTTGCTGATACGCATGGCCTCGTCCACGGTCTTGACTTGGATCGTGACGGAGTGGGCGATGGCGCCGCGGACAATGTCGACGCGGGGCAGGGCCATGGCTTGGTTATGCAACTCGTCCTCGATGGCCTGCAGCTGCTGCTCGGCGAGATCAATGGCGATGAGTACAACCTGGCTGTCGACACCGTGCTCTGCCTGGGACAACAAATCCGAGGCGACGAAGGCTGGGTTGGCATCCTTGTCGGCGATGACGAGGACCTCGGAGGGGCCCGCAGGCATGTCGATGCTAACGCCGGCATTGGTGTCGTTGCTGACAAACATCTTGGCCGCCGTGACGAACTGGTTTCCGGGACCAAGGATCTTGTCCACTTTTGTCACGCTCTCCGTGCCGTAGGCCATGGCGGCGACGGCCTGGGCGCCGCCAGCGAGGACGATACTCTCAGCGCCGACCTTGTGAGCGACGTAGACGATCTCGGGGGTGAGGCTGCCGTCCGCGCGGGGCGGCGAGGCGATGACAATCTTTTGGCAACCGGCAACCATGGCGGGGACACCGAGCATGAGGGCCGTAGAGGGGAGGACGGCCGTGCCACCGGGAACATAGAGGCCGACGCGCTCGATGGGACGGGAGAAGCGGCTGCAGACGACGCCGGGCATGGTCTCGACCTGCAGAGGCTTGTCCTCTTTCTGGGCGGCGTGGAACTTACGGATGTTCTCGAAGGAGATGTCAATGGCCTTGGTCGACTCAGGGGACAGCTGCATAGCCTCCTTGGGGAAAGGGGCCTTGAGGACAGGGGATGTCAGAGATGTGGCCTTCTCGAACTTGTGGGTGTAGGACAGGAGGGCCTTGTCGCCTCCGTTCCGGACCTTGTCAATGATGGGCTCGACAATGTTCAAGATAGCGTCGGGGGACCTTTGTGACGGGCGCTTCAGCACCTCGTCGATCTCGGCAGCGGAGGACTTGGTCAAGTCGTAACGGCGCATTGTGATCCGGTCAGACTTGTCGTCTTTGGGTGCGGGTGCGGGTGCCGCTGCAGGGGCAGGTGCCGAAGAAGACTTGATACCCTCCTTCTCAGCCCACTTGCCCTTAGCATCTCCCGTTCTCCTCTTCACCTTGAATGACTTGGCATCCAAATTCCTCTCAATATCAGCCAGGCTGACACCAGCGCTGACAGCCTTGGTAAGCGCAAAGTAGATCAAATCGGCCGCCTCAAAGGCGACCTCTTGAGGGGTCTTGGCATCGCAAAGCTCTTCCGCCTCCTCCATGATCTTCGCCCGCAGGAGCTTCTCGTCAGAGAAAAGACGGGCGGTGTACGACCCTGCAGGCGCGGACTTCTTGCGCGACTGCAGCGTCTGCTCGAGTCTGGGGATACCATTGAGATTACCGAAGCAGCCGTGCTGGTCCAGGTGGCAGAAGCCACCCTTCTGCCTAACGACAAACTTGAGCGTGTCATTGTCGCAGTCCAGTGCTATGCGGACGAGCTCCTGGGTATCTCCGGACGTGGCACCCTTGATCCAGAGGCCGCGCTTGCGGCTCTGGTAGACACCGGTACGGGTCCGCAGGGCCTCGCCAACGCTCTCAGCGCTGCTGTACGCGAGGCCCAGCGCGGTGCCGGATTCGTCGCAGACGACGGTGGGGATGAGGCCGTCGGGCCTGTCCGATTTCCAAAACAAGGAAATGAGCTTGGACAGTAACAGCTTCTTAGGCTCCTCCTTGCTGGCGGTCAAGCCGTCAGACGGCAGTACGGGGATGGCATTGCACTGCTTGGCAATGTCGACGAAGTGATCGAGATTGCTTTCCGGCACGGGCTTGATAAACAGGTTGGGCAGCTTCTCGACCTTGCAGCGCTCAATGAAGGAGCCCAGGTCGCATGTGGTCGAGTCAAAGTCCTTGACGAGAACGGCGTGCTTGGAGGCAGGCTTGGCTGTGACGTCGGCCGTGGAGAGGACAGAGCCCACGCGGGAGCCAAACTCTTCGTACTGGGCGAGGTTCTCTGGGGAGACGAAGACCATACGGGCACCTGCGTCGAGCAGAGAGACAACGTCATCGCGTGATGAAATGCTGGTGACGTCGAAATATCCGCGGAACTCTGCGTTGTGCTGCTTCAAAAAGTTGTGAAACTTTTCTAGGGTCTGGTCGTTGGCCTCGAAGAAGGGAGCCCCGAGGATCGAGACCTGCTCCCGGTCGAGACCTTCCAGCTTGGACAGGCCGGGCGGGATAGCAACGCTGATAAGGAAGGGGAAGGGTAGTGTCGTCTCCATGGCTGCTGCGTGTGCTTTGGTTTGGTCCGTATGTGTGTATGAGTGGGTTGAGGGATATCTCTCTTTTCTTTCCTCGTTCTCTCTCACATACACGATGAACAGAATGGGCCAATTGGTGTATAATGGGGAGATCTGAGACAATCCTGTGAGAGAAGTAGGTTGTCTTGGAAGCCAATTGAAGAAAGTGGAATGTCACTCTTTATCGAGATAAAACAACCCACTTGTGAGTCAAGTGTCAGGGAGGGAGAGCACCGCCACTCAAAAGCGTAAAAAAATCTACAGAGTGTGACACCACCACTTTACCATGTCCTGCATCGGCGGGTGTGGTGGTGGGGCAAAGCAGACGTTGCCCCTCCATGCAGGTTTTTGGAGGGCATCCAATCCACGCCTTGCCGATTTGCCCGTCCGAGACCCCTGTTCCATGTGGGATTAAGATGTGGTCCGAGCGTCGGCTAAGCATCGGTCCGGATAAACACGACGGCCGTACCAGAATCGCGAGCTGAGGGTCCTGGCCAGACTCAAAGGTGGAAATGGTTAACGCGCTTCGTTGGTTGGTAGGTAGCTCTTTCCGCGACCCAACCACGGCTACCCAGATACCCACGACGACAATAGGTGCTGCTTTCCGCCTTCCTTATGAACTTTCTTCACTACTAGGCCGGCCGACTAATCTCAATCACCACCAACTCTCGATTCTTCGCACCTGGCCTAGCTAACACCGTCGCATCCACCATCATTCTTCGACCATCTCCAAACCAGTCGCAACGAGGAGATGCCATCCTCCTGCCAAATTGTGACACGATAACCCCCATACCACATCGTCTGCTGCCGAAGCAGCCAAGACTACCGCCACGATGGCCTCGCAGACCTCCGATCCGCAGATAAATGGCGTGCCTTCCTCCTCAGCCGGCGCCTCCGCCTCCCAGACCGTCCCCAACACCCAAGCGACCGCCGCGGCGTCGACAACAGGCTCGCAGCCCCCGTCCCAGTCACAACCGACTCAATCCTCATCCACCCAACAAGCATCACAACAAACACAGCAGCAAAATGCGCAACAGCAAAACAACACACAGCAGCAGTCAACACCCCTCAACCCCAACGCCTCAGCCCCGCGGCCCCGCGACGCCCGCATGATCGAGCTCCTCCTCACCTCCCAGGGCGTTACGTCTTACGAGTCACGTGTACCCCTGCTCCTTCTCGACTTCGCCTATCGCCACACCTCGAGCATCCTCTCTGACGCCATCTACCTGTCGGCGGACCCCTACACCTCGCAGGCCGGCTCCAAGGCGTCCGCCTCGGGCGCGGCCGCCGGCGCGATTCCCGGTGCCGGGGGCGACGCGGCCGTCAGCGCAAACGCCGTGAAGCTCGCCATCGCCGCGCGGCTGGGCTACCAGTTCCGCGGGGGCGGCGGCGCGGGCGGCGTGTCCAAGGACTGGCTGCAGGAGCTCGCGCGCGAGCGCAACAAGACTGCGCTGCCCAAGGTCGCGCAGAACGAGTGGGGTCTCCGGCTGCCCAGTGAACGCTTCGTGCTGAGCGGTGTCAGCTGGGGGCTCAAGGACGTGTGGGAGGAGGCGGGCATCGATGAGGACGAGGACGAGGACAGTGAGGACGGCGCCGGCGCGGCTGGTGGTGACGGCGCGATGGAGGGTGTCGAGGCAACGAACGCGACGGCCGACGAGGACATTGGCGGTGACGGCGTCGAGGGCGGCACGATGGAGGACGTGTTCGGCAAGGACGTTGACGAGGACGCGGAGATGGAGGGCACGTCTTAGAATGGCGGCGCTACGCCCATGTACCACCGTTCAGAGCCGATGGTCCGGTATGGGTAGGGGTAGTGAAGTGGGCAGAAGCCGTTCAGTTGTTCTTGAGCTGGGCAATGCATCTATCATCTGCTGCCGTCCAAGACTTTATAAGGGGGAAAAGGGGAAACGGGGGTTGTTCCGGAGTTTTAATTCGGGGAGGTCAACAGGAACGAACGAACGCTTCGGTCTTATCTAATTCGACCGCCAAGACGTAGGTAAGGCCCATTAGGCCATAGGTTTGGCCGCACCTTCACAAACTTCGCAAAGAAGCACAATCGAAAATACCATTAGGATGTTTCGCACAAAGCACAGGAGCCTGGAACAAATGATAGAGTTGAATCACGTAGTGTCTCTCTTACAAGGCCACTACAGTATGAAGCACTAATGCCAAACGCCTGCCGCTATGCAAGGTAACGTTTCTTGTCTCCCAAAGTAGAAGCCACCGTTGATGCTTGTATGCCCAAACCACCTCTATAGCCGCCAATACAACATGAGAAGCACGTCAACACGGACTATCAGTTCGAACCTGCTTGAGCATTAGGATTGTAAACCGCAGCCTGTTCCTCCTTTTTTTTTAGCACACTACTTCTGCACGCCTTTTGCAAGGGTGAGATGATTTACCCCAGTAATGAGTTCAGCCCCAACGTCTTCTACAAGCACGCTGTGCGCAGGTGCGGAAGGCTTGATTTCCTTGCCGCTGGGCTGAGGAGTTCGCTCGCGTTGGGTTCGCACACCGAGGTTGGCACCGTTGTACTCGTCGTCGTCGTCGTCGTCGTTCTCTTCCTCCTCAGCGTCCTCGTCGTCGGCGTCATCATCCTCCAGGACGGAGGCTGCGAGTTGGTCCTCGCCATCAATGCTGCCACTGAAAATGCTTTCACGTTCGTCACCGTAGTCATCAACCGAGTCTCGCGAGATGTAGCTCTGGCCCATCTCATCTCCGATCTCTTCGTCGTCATCGATGTCTTCCTCGAGGTCAGCCTGTTCATCATCATCTGTATCGCTTGCAGAAAATTCGTCCAAGTCCAACGGAGTATCCCTCCAGTACGTGAAGTCCGTGTACTCCTCTCCGCCACCCTTGACCAAAGTGCTCACGGGTGGGAAGAAGTGGTCCACAACCTCGTTGATGTTGATATAACTCAGCTTGAGCTTATTTAAGCTGAGCAGATCGAGAGAGACCTCCGCGTTGGAGTTGATGGTGAAGATGCGGTTTCTTGGAACATCTACCGTCCTGTACGAAATCTGATCCGTCAAACGGTTTCCGAATCCGGCATAGAACGGTGTCCGATCCGGTCCGTACAAATGCCGGATGTCGCGGAGGGTGGCCATCTTGAAAACATGAGGTTTTCTGAGGTATACCTCGCGGCGAAGCGCGGCCATGGTCCTGTCCGGAGACAAGATTGTAGGTCCTCGCGGCACCCGATACTGCCCTTGCTGGATGCCAGCCAAGTACGCCCGTGTGGTGTCGGACTGCCCCACAGATCGACTGGTCAGGTACATGATGTTGTACCCGTTTGCGACGATATCGCTGTAAAGTTTGGCTACACCTGCGTGCGTCCAATCACGGCCGATCATGTTGAGAACGTGGCCCAGGGCATCCGACTTGGTGATAGTGCCGTCAATATCGGAAATAACGACAGGGGTCTCATGTTTCCACAAGTACATGTTGGCCTGACACGTCGCCCTGTTCACGGTGAAGCTCATGGTGTTTTCTCCAGCCTTCAGACACAATGCTTTCAGCTGATCACTAGTGAGCCGCAGCGTCTTGGCGTAGTTCAGGTTCGGGTCTCCGGCCGTCGACTGAGGAGGAGTGCTGGGAGGAGTCTGCAGGCCAGAAGCTCCAGCGTCCGACTCGGTCCGCCTGTGAATCGGCGAGGGTGCAGTGGTCGTAACATCACTGCCGTCACTCTGATACCCAGGATCCGATGCAGCATCCGCCGCGATAACGGGATTAGGGTGGTAGCCCGCCTCCATCGTCTTCTTCTTGGCCGCCTCCTTGGCCTCTTCGCTGCTGTAGATCCAGATGTTTCCGTGCTCATCCATGCCGAACAGCGAGCCGATATCGAAGGGGCCCTTAAGCTCCTCGGACAGGATCTTTCGAGCAAGGATCTCGGCGCGAAACACATCCTCCTCGTTGCTCTTGAATCCGGTCATGTCCAACATCAAGTCGCCGCTTTCTGTGACATGGCTAGGAATATTGTTGGCCGAGAGCTCCTTGGAAAGCATGAGCGCCCGTTCAAGCGCTTCCTTTGGCGCAAGGGGAGGTGGGCTCTGGGATCTCTCAGACGTGGCAAAATCGACCATGTCTTCACCATAAGCACGCTCGCTCGCGCGGGCCGACTTGCGAAGCACATCGTCGCTGTAGGGGCGCTGGGTGGCCGCTCCCCAGTCTTCTGATCTCATTCGTGAGTGGGAGAGGTCCGGCGAAGTTGAAAGAGGAGTGTTGAAGCCTGCGATGGTTAGCATGGTTGGCCCACACAGGGCTTCCGAAGGATGAGCTCGGAACATACCATGGGGTCCAAATGTTGCGCTGTGGATGACCGAAGGAGGCGGACGACGAGGTTTCGCGGGCTCGGAGTCGAGGTCAAGTAGTTCTGGTTCACCGAGACCGGGCGAGGAGGGATTCTCCGGGTTCAAAGGAGGGCTGGACGCCGGAGAGACCAGCGGGGAGGTTTGCAGGTCTCTCGGGATGGTATCACTGGTCTCGAAGACGAAGAAGGCCTCGCCCTCCTCGCCAAGCTTCATGGAGTAGTTCTGCTTGACGCCGTTGACCTTGAACTCGACCTTCTTCTCATAGGGCCGAAGGAGCGAGAACTTGCCAAAGCGTACGTGGAAGGGCGAGCATGCGAGGGTGCCGTCCTCTTGCTCTACGACGATGACATCGATGGCGCCACTGAGGGTAGCCGGGTTTATCGAGTTCCATGTCGAGGAGACGGATGCGCTGAGGTTTCGTACGTATTGCATGATGGACGAGAGTGACCGTCGTTTGCGACGGGTTGGAGCGCAAGAGTCTTCCAAGGGGGAGAGCCTGGAGTTGGGGAGAGAAACAACAGCAAAGGGCTCCCCAGGGCAAGATGATGCCGCGACTTCTCGAACCTTAGATAGGCCGGCAGTCGGGAGCTTAAGTTGAGCTGTGCCGCGACAAGTGCGGAGCGGAGTGTAATTGTTGGGGAAGGTCGTATGTAATTATTATTGGGATGCAGGGTACGAGGGTGGGAGCGGGAGGGGTGGTGGGAATTTGCGAGGGTGAGTGAGAGTGCGAGCGAGCGAGTGAGTCGAGAGAAGCGGACTGGTGAGTTCGGAAGGCGCGCGCGCGGAGAGCAAGGGAGCAGGACGAGCAGCGCAGTAACGTGTGTGCTTAGTGGGGATTTGCCGGGTCGAGAACTGAGGGTTGAAAGAGAGGATCACGAACGGAAACGGACGATGTAAGAGTCGGGAATGAATAGATGCACTGAATCACGATCAAAGTTTGGGTATCGCGGGGTCGGGGTCCGGGGCTGGAGAAGAGGAAAAAGAAAAAGGTTCGTTCGAGCGACCTTTTCATCAGTCAGTACTGGTGGTTCGGGAGGTGGATGGTGGATGGGTGGATGGTGCAGAGATGACGAAGCTGGATCCTTTTTGGGGAAGACAAACAGAGAGGAACCGCGGCGGCGGCGGCGGCGGTTGGTGGTCATGAGCGATGGACCCGAGGAAGATTGTGGTATGGTGGGAGGTACAGGTACAGGCACGTACGGGCAGGAAGTACCTAGCACACCTGGAAGGGCTTAGCGCGGACAGGACAGGGGGTTAAGCATAGCACCGAAAGGCAGCCACCCCCTGCTTGTTGGTCGACCGCCAGCCCAACAAGCTACCTAGGTAGGTACCTATGTAGACGCTGCACCGGATCATGTGAAGGTGGACATCTGTTTCGGCCCTAGCAAAAGGCAGCCCGCCTAAGAGAAAGAGCGGCCCCAGGCCCGCCAATGGAAAGAAAAGAAGGGTGAAAAACAAACCCCGTTGGACTGCATCAGGACGGGACCATGTAAACGCCCTGCCCGCTCTCACTGGACCGGCCGCCCATAGCCGCAAGAAGAGAAAGGACGCTAGAAGGGCTAATGCCGACATTAGGGAGGCCACGGTCCAAAGGTGCTGAGCTGGTCCAGCATCCAGCATCTGTGCCACAAGGGAAAGAGCCCCCTGACGGGCTTTACATGCGTTAGACCATCGGTCGGGGCATTAGTCCAAGGCTCGCGAGGAGCTTTGGAATGCAGGAAATGGTGAATTTTTCACGCATATCCGTACATTGTTCCTAATTAACCTAATTTAACATCTTGTCTCATTTTGCTCCTTCGACCACCGTCTGTGACTCTTGGGCCCTCCTTTGGAATTCCAACCCATCCATTGGGTTCAGCCTCGGGAGCCCAGACGGACGCCAACCAAAGCCAAGGGGCCTGTTGTCATATTGTCGTATTTCGTCCCATTTCTGACCCCCCCTATCGGCTTTCGCGCAACTCAACCGAAGTCGACGTCTCCCCAGCCGCCTCTTTCATTGTACTGCTGCCTGTCGCGCGCTGATGTCGTGAGTATACTTCCAAACACCTAGGTGTTGCGCATTGCGATCAAGGGGTGTATTCTGCACATGATGAATACGACACCCCACACTCGATGCTCACCTAAACTGGGCCAGTCGGCTGACTCGGGCTGTGTCATTCAAGGTACTCGTGACACCTCATGACTCCTGTTGCAGCGCAGCCCTGCTGCCGTTTGTCGTCCCTGCTGTTCCGCTCCCCGAGAGTAAGAACACTTATAGTCAAATGCCTTCTGGGTGCTGATGTCATCGTCAAACTTTACCCCTCTGTCGCTCGTCGCCAACTTCCGTATATCAAGTCCTTTGCACCAAATCACACGAAAGCCCGTACATGAGCCAGAAGCCTATAGTTCCACTTTTTATTCATAAAATCTCGACCAGCTAGACACCATTTGTGTCTGACAACTCTGCTTTTCGTCGTGTCGTCCGTGCCGAGGCCTCTGTCCCTGTTCGTTCCCGATGAAGACCGGACTACCTACACTACCTGCCTGCAACCGCCGAGGGGCCGAGGCTGCCTGCGCAAGTAGGAGCATGAATCACAATCCATGCTGAAGAACGGGCCCAACGCATTTTTTCTTCGGCCGTATGCTTTGTTCTTCACATCCCATCCATCCTCGGTATTGTGGAGGCTCCACAGAAGTCGGGAGTGAGCTGCAAGTGCCAAGAGAGAGAAAAACGAAAAGAATTAGTAAGAACTATCTCAGTAAGCCATGGCTGCCATGTTCGTCCAGTCTCAAATTGGACAGTTCCACCAGGCCGGCCTGTCCAGGCACGGTGTGCAACCATAAGGTCGCCTCTGGACAGGGCCTACCCAGCCTTGGAGACGAGCCAAAACCCGGATACCCTTGGCTTCTGTTCGCATTGCTTGGCAACAGCTCTGACAGGAATACAATCTTCCGCACTACAGGTGACGGTATCTTGTGTAAGAGAGCAGTCGCTTGGACGAACACGAGGCTGTGACACAATTTCATCTTCACAAGGGAAATACCTGCTTGCTTGCGGCGATGCGAGCCAGTCGAGTTGCGACACGACTTTTCTTCTGTTGGATTACCCTCATAGTCTCTTCCGCGTTATATCAAACGAACAAATAATCTCTATGACCCCTGCCAATCGACCTGCCAACCGATTGTTACAAGTCGTAACTCGGTAGGTAAGGATTGCACCCACCAGTACACCTGAACCAGATAGGTATCGCTGTTGGACGTTATGCCATCTTTTTCATCCGCGTGTGATAGAGCTGGCAATGTAATCAATACTTTTGTTTGTTTGTACCAGTTCAAGCTTCAAGGCTTGCTTTCCATCACCTGATCCATCACCCGGATGGTAATCTCAAACTGTCCACTACCAAACGCCCACCGTCCCATGTCATTAAGCTTCGTATATCTACTCCATCTCTAGAACAGCAGGGGCCTTGATTTCCTTGCCGCTAAACTTTTCCAATCCCTCGCCGCTCTATGGCATTTGTTAGCATCTTGCATGTAGAATTGACAAGGACAGGCAACTTACGTAGCTGAAGAGGGGAGAAACCTCGACGCCGACCTCGGTGGTCTCGCCGGTGACGATGGCACCGGCGGCCTCGAGCCAGCGCTTGCCCTGGAGCATGATATCGCGCTTGCTGGTGTCGGGGTCATCCTCGCCCGTGCCGCGTGCGTTCTTGAGCGGCGAGAATTCGTCTTCACGCTTCACCTCCATGCAAGCAAACTTGCTGAGCTCCAACATGGGGAAGACGTCAAATACGAACTGCTCCAGCTTGATGCCGTTGGGCTTTTCAGGCTTGACTGTCTCGCCAGACTTGAGATCGGCAAAGGGAATCTTCTTGCGGGCAATGTGGTGGGGCAGCTTGTGCGCCCATTGGGGAATGCTCTCGAGGAAGCGGAAGGAGTAGTAGTGGTTGACAATGTTGGCGGCGCGGAACTTGAGGATGCCGGGCTGCTTAGGGTCCTGGGCTTCGGCCGTTTCCTGATCAATCTCGGAGTACTCAACGACGTCGGGCTTGCCGTTCTTGAGCAGAATGAGACCAACGGACTCGGTAGCATTACGCTTGCGCACAACCTTGGTGGTGATGTCGACATTCTTGGAGGCAGAGAAGCCGATGAAGACGGGGTCGGCCACCTTGACTAGACAGTTGTCGACGCAGTAGGCGTGGATGTGCTCGATGCCCCTCTTGCGCATGTCGCCCATCACGTCCGAGACGACAAGCGCCTGGTAGATACCTCCGTTTCCGTCCGGGGCAACGGCGACCTTGCCCTTGGACTCGAGCAGAATCTTGCCGTCATTGGAGATACAGGGCAGCACGCCCTGCTCGAAGATAAAGACATTGGCTTTGTCAAGACCGAAGTAGTTGTTCTCCTGGAAGTACTTCTCCGTGGGGCCGCGGGTGGGGCCAGATGTCATGACGTACCAAGGGACGACAGCACTGCTGCTACCGGTCTTTTTGGCCGCGAGCTCCTGGACCTTGCGAATTCTCTCTGCTTGGATCTGGAAGAGGGACTTGTGGCTGGGGAGGCCGATATCGTAGCAGCCCTTGGGTGCGGAGCTGCCCAGTCTGGTTCCCTGACCGCCGGCCATCAGCACAACGGCCACCTTGTTCTGACCGATCAGATCGAGGCCAGATTGGTACCACTTCTCAATGTCTTCGGGCTTCGAGTCAAGGATACTGGCGGTAGCAGACTCGGGCAACGGCTCGAGGCCAGACTGGGCGGAGGCATCGTCGGTCTTGGGGGGGTTCAGGGCGCGGTCGGTGATCTTGTTGATGTGTTCGGGGTCGAAACCAGACAACTGCTGGAAGAGGGTGGCCTTTTCGGAGGTAGTTAGGTCGTCGTAGAAGGTAAAGACATGGTCCTGTCCTGCCTTGGCGTACTTTTCCTTTAGCTGGTTGAGTTGCTCGGCCGAGGGTTCAGTCGCAGCGGGCTTGCTGGAGCCAACGTTCAGAGCAGACTTGATGGCCTCCATGGTAGACGTGTGTTAGATATCTCGGTGGGTTACAGCCTTCGATTGGTTCAGTTGGAGCTGTGTACAGTCAAAACACAGTAGGAAGTGATGACGATTCGCGGATCAGCGGGAGTCTGAAGCTGAGGGAAGAGAAACAGGAGAAGCAAAAGGCAGAGTGGGAGTAAACAGTCGAGGTCGCCAGCTGGAGAGCTACCTTACTTGTAGTTCCCGCCAAGCACCCCTCAATGGTACAAATATAGAGCTGCTTGGTGGGTGGGTTGTCCGGGCCCCCGCCAGTTGTCAGGTCAGATCAGTGATCGATTGGACAGATCGAGCCCGGTATCGTTTTCAGGCGGTATGGAGCCCCACCAGACGCCTTCAGGGGATGATAGGTTGCTTCCGGCTGCAAGCCCCTCACCCCAAAGTCGTTTCCAGGGGATCCTCAGCAGCCAGCCACCTCAGCACATGGCGCATCCTTCGCGAAGGGTACATGGGGCTCTTCTCCGGATACGAGAAGAAGCATCGAGGGCGGCCGAGCTAAATCGTAGGCTCACGTAAGAAATCCAATGGGAAGTGGTGATCTTCGCAATACTATGGCAGCCACTTCAGACATGAGTATCGGGGCTGTGCGGCGTGGCGTTGATTTTCGGATGCGCGAAGTGCCAGAAACCGGTAGGACGCCGTTGCTGCGTATCCAGTATAAATTCTTAGAGTGAGGATGGCCAGATCAAGTTTGGACAAGCCAACCAGACGGCTGGAGTCGCCAAGTCAAGACAAGGCGACGTCGAGTGGGCGAAACGGGTACGGGGCCTTGAGCCTCAAATACATAGCACCGCGCGCATAGGGGAGGGATCTTGGGCTTCGCGGTGAGCTACTTGCTGGCTACTGACTGCAAGGTCAATAATACTCGATGGCTGTTGATTGCCTTTTGGGTGTCGACAGTCTTGGCCCTCCAAGCCCAGTGGTTGAAAAAGAATAATATCCTGTATGTCCAATCCAAGAATTTTGTATGCTTTTTTATGTGTCTCGACCAGATCTGAATGAAGCTTGCAGGGTCTTTGCCGTCGACAATTAATATTTGAAAAGACTGCATCAAACTTTTTGTAATTCTTTTTTAAATTGAAGAAAATAAAAATCAAAGACCCCACCAAGCAAAAGGAAACCATACCGTCATCTGAGCGGGAAAATGCATCTCGTGCCTGCCGTCCCACGCCCCTCCTCTCCACCCCCCTCTTCAGGAGGTGCCCGGCACTGCCTGCCTTACCGCCCCTCCCTCTCGTTCAAGACAAGCAGGCAATACTCCCCTTAGCTGGCTGCTGCCATGCAGCGTGTCAGGCATCATACGTCCCACGCCGCACCCGATCACCCGCTTCCACACTGTGCACGGCACTAGCCACGATACACGGTGCAAGGGCATTGGTGGACAGAGTGCAGCAGCTAGTCGCATTTGGCACACGCGTTACGGATACAGGCCAGCATTCTCAGCACCTAGGTAAGGTAGGAAGACTCTGGCAGCTTTACAGTCGCAGTCACAGTGGCTCTTGGTTCCAAAAAGTCCACCTGCTGGCTCTTTCCCAGTCAGTGCCATGGTTGTCAACATCGCCGCTGCAGACAACACAACTGCCGAGATTTTCTTCCATCCTTTTTATTCCTTTCTTG
Organism: Colletotrichum cereale; assembly: GCA_034509685.1. Classification (NCBI taxonomy): domain Eukaryota; kingdom Fungi; phylum Ascomycota; class Sordariomycetes; order Glomerellales; family Glomerellaceae; genus Colletotrichum; species Colletotrichum cereale. The sequence goes on along the minus strand of JASUDE010000047.1, from coordinate 106,765 downwards.
ACCGACTTCTGTTCTTTCCCACCAGACCGCCCCTGAGAGGACTAGCGAACGGTCTCCCCCTTCGCTTTCCCCCTACCCTTCCGCTTTCCCTACCTTCCTTTTCTCCGATTCTTGGGCTCGACGCGGCGATGTTATGGACCCTGTTCATGAAAATCCTCCTCATCAGCTCCCTCGTCGCCTGGTGGCTTAAGCGACCAAACAGCCGCTTCCAGAAATTCGTCCTCCTCGTCGCCACCCTCGCAACCTTCTGGGTTGTCGCTCCGCTCTACGCCTCTCTCTGCCTCGCCTGGTCTGTTCACTACACCCGAGAGGGTATTCGCTATTGGAGTCTGGATGAGTTGCTCGTGCGGCATGCCAGTATGCTGGTGACGCTCGCCGCAGTCGTTTGGTGAGTTTCACACACGCGACCACTTCCCCGCGCCCTTCAGTCGCCTGCCGTGCCACTACGGTCTTGCTCCGCACACGCGACCTACCTAATTTAGTCCTTTCTGACCTTCTCTCTAGGCTGCTTCACCGCGCCTGGCAGACACTTTGGAAGCCGACGACCGACCTCATCAGTATCCTCGGAGTGGACGTTCCCGAGGCCCCAGACGTATCCCTGGCCGGCATTCGACCCGACGCCGCGACGCTTAACTGGACACGCCCTACGCACAACCGACCTGTGCAGAAGTTCCTGATCCAGGTGAATGGCGTAAACGGTTAGTATAGGACCGCTTCCTTGGTGGTCGTGGATAGTATTTCTGATGATTCTTTATAGTGGGCGAGTCGAGGCAGGAAGAAACTGCAATTACCGTCACGGGTCTGAGGCCCAACCACTGCTACAACATCCGCGTCATCGCTGTCGGACCGAACAACTTCCAAGCCGGTAGCCAGGTCATACGGTTGCGCACCTACCGCTCCGACGGACGGCCAGAATTGGGCAACTCTAGGCTCCCTGATAGTTTCCAAGATCAAGATCCAAAGTCAGGACAGTTTCCGTGTCTCGAGGACAATGGCAGTCGCAGTCAGGTTCCGACCATCGAGGCGGCTCCGTCTCTCGAGGGCGGGTCTGCTGCTGCGCGGGATGGGCCTTCTGGCCAGAGACGCAACACCGTCAACCGTAGACACTCTCCTTCCATAGCGAGCCAAGAACAGCCGTCAATCAAGGATTTTGGGGGCGACCAGCCCGAGGCTTCGCTGAAGGACCTTGCCGATGCATTGGAGAGGACGAGGAAGGAGATTGACGAGACAGCATCCCTACACGCCTCGGAAGAAAGCGAGTTCAGACAGCTCGAAGAGCGGCTCAAGAAGGAAAAGGAGGAGAAGAAAAAGATGCAAAAGGAGAAGGACGACAACACTGCGCAACTGCGGCAAAAGGTCAAGGCTACCTATGAGCAGATGCGCCAAGCCACGAAGGACAAGGCGAGGAAGGAGAACCTGCTCAAGGAAAAGCAAGACAAGCGCAAGAAAATCAGCGATAATATTGACAAGTGGACTGCCGAGATCGAGAACATGAGGAAGACGCGTAAGGGTTTTGCGTCTGAGAAGGAAAGCTTGGAACAGGATCGCGACCTCAAAATCAAGCACTTGGACGAGGACAACTCCGCGTTGCAGGAGGAGTATTCGCAACTTGAGACCGAATACAAGGAGAAGAAGGAACAGCTCAAGGAGCTTGAAGATGCTAGGAGAAAGCTCCCGGGTGGAGAGGAAGACGACACTTGGCGGGAGGACGACCGGAAGATGAAGAGGGACTTCGAAATGAAGCGACGGGAACTCCAGAGCCAACTCATCATGGAGAACCGGAAATCCCAACAACTCGAAGGCCATATCCACGTTCTCCACGCCCAGGTCTACGCCCAGAACCAACAGAGTCTCCAGTTCTATAACCAAGCAAACTCTTCCGGCGTCGACTTCGATCAGAACGCCTCTGCACAGGTCAAACGCCGAAGCCGTACTGGAAATTCCCTTTCCAACGCCGCCATTTCATCCCCAAAGGGACCTTTTCCTGCTTCCGACCCCTTCGAACCTCCAATTAGCTTTAGTAGCCGGACCGGTTTCTCGCCCTTTCTGGATATGTCTGGGGCCGACAGCTTCGGCGCCGATCAGTTTTCAGACGCGGATTTCAGAGCCCTCACCAGTAATGCCCCGCTCAGCCCGACAGCAGCGGCTTTGTTACCGTCCGGTATCTTGGGCGATGACGACTCGGCAAGCCCCGATTCGTTCTCTCGAATAAGCCCATTCGTGCCGGATGACGAATACGACGCCCATTCGCCACAATCGTCTAAAAGGTCCAACAGCGCCCACTCAAGTCCTCTTGGGTCTTCGCACAAGACTGCATTCCCTCAATTGGCACTGGACAATGGCGACCATGCATCGCTCAATGACGTTACCTCCTCTCCCAGTGGACAGCCATCACCAACAGCACATCGTTTCACGAATCTGTTGTCTTCGTTCCAGAGAGGCAAGGGTGCCAAAGCTGTGGATGATGGTGGACCGATGCTGGGCAGCCTGAAGCACGGTCAGAGCCAGTCGTTTCCTCGACAGGCCGATGATCCAGACGGCACGATTCGCCGTAGAACTAGTTTCTCCTCATTGGGGCGAAACAGGAACTCAGCGGGGCCCGAGACGCTGGAGAGCAGTGCATCTCACCTCGGACGAAGCATGTTCTCCTCGGCCCGTCGTTTAATGCTATGGAATGGTTCTTTTGCGGACAGGGATCCTAGTAGCCCTAGACCGGCTTCCATGGCTTCGGCAGACTTGCCCCGTCCCTCAACTGACAGCGGGTCCATATGGAACCATCCTGGCGATAGAACTCGCTTGTGGTCCCCTGACGGTCCGTGGCCTTCGCGGACTCCATCAAGGCGGCCCTCTCTTCACGGCTCTCCTGCGGCTTTGAAAACAACGCTGGCCTCGGCCGAAGACGAAATCTTGGACCACGAAGCATTGAACGATCCGCAGGTCTCGCCCAGCCAGGTCGGAGTCATTGGCAGCAGACCGCCGGCTAGTAAGCAGAATTCCGACTCAAAATCCTTGTTGAGTCAACGTCTCAATCCTGCGGCACCGACCTTTTCTATTGGAGGGATTGGTGGGTTATTCCGCAGCAAGGACAGGGAAAGTGACTCTGGTAAAGAGAAGGACAAAACAAAGTCAAAGGACAAGGCCAGGGACAAAGCCAAAGACAAGGAAGCAAAGGAAAAGGGCAAGACCAGAGAGTTCTCCACGTCAAGCCTGGATCCGCCGCAAGGCTATGATGCTTCTCCCACCGACTCGAGAAAGTCACGCGATGCTTTCTCCGTCCATACCCAAACCTCTGTCACCGAGTCCCGAGAGTCCTTGACGCTTGATAGGGTCGTGTCAAGCACTTTGTCCGACTCCAACACCAAGGACCAAGAAAACGCTTACCGCAAGCTCTTCAGGAAAGGAAGCTCCAGCAAGTTCAGTCTGTCATCTCGGCTAAGCAAAGACTCTGGCCTGTTTAAGAAGGGGCCAGGGAGCACCACCAACTCGGACAAGAACTTGTCAGCCGATCGATCCAGTTTCGGCGACATTGATGACTACGGCGAGGAAAGCATGCTGGGTCGAAGCTACGAAAGCGTCACAAGCAGCCCGTCCATCGGCCCATCAAAGTCTAAAGAGACCAAGGAAAGCAGAATGGCCAACTGGAGCAACAAGTTTTCCATGAAGAAGAAGGGCAAGGACAATAAGGAGAGCGTCGAGCTGCACAGAGCAACTCATGAGGCCGAGGGTGAGGAAGACAAGAAAGACGTGTAGTTCAGCGACGATGCTGAGGCCAAATGCCATGCCACTAGCGATGTAGTGCTTACCTCCCAACTATAACGAAAAATCAATTCACAAGGGCGTTTAAAACTTTATGTCTCGGGTTCCTCGCATGATTGACGTGTGTCGGTGTATCTGTCCATCATTTAATTCTTCCGAGAACGAAGGTAGGTGTGTTAGATGAAGCTACTGTTCATTCAGGATTTACAGTGTCGAACATGGAGACGTACATAATCAATTCGCATTGGGTAGGCGGTGAGTTTCAATGCGCCGGCAGAAAGTCTCAACTGGCAAGCTTCGTCTGAAAGCACGGGTCACATTGGCGAGTGAGCGAGCGAGAGAGAGACAGAGAGAGAGAGAGAGAGAGAACAGAAGCGTAGCTGTAGATTTACCCACCCAGATCGAACCACCCGCGCAAACCTCCCTTCCAGCAAGAAGCGACTGCCAAAACGACGGCACAGGACGAACCGGTCGATACGAGATATAAGAGGGGCTACACTGTCACGTAGTCGGTCAACACATCACATCAATCGCCCACCCGAACGAGAAGACAGCATCTTTCTGGGGGACCGCAACGCCCCGAAACCTCCCACCTCCGAGTCCCGACTCCCCTCTCCCGATTGATGGCCGCAATGGCGGCTCAGGATCCGACCGGCGGCACCGCCAAGAGTCTGCCGATGCCCTCGCGCAACCCGCTCCCCCTCTCCGCTTCGCAGGAAGCGCAAATCAGAGACATCTACCACGCACGCGTGCGCAATGCTTGTGCCCCCGAGATCAAGGGTGCGTTCTTCCCTTCCACCATTCCCCATCTCCCCTGGGCTGCCCGCCGCTTGTTCCTCGTACACATATAGCAGATACCGCTGCCCGTGAGACGAATTGTCCTCACCCTTCCCCTTTCCTTGGGAGCTTCCCGAGGAAGCTCAACCGCGCCTTCCGTCTTACCTATGTGACCTCGACGAGCAAGCTAACAAATTGACACCGGACAGCATTCGCAGACTGCGCCCTGAACCGCACCTTCACCGTCTCCTTTGTGTGCCGCACGCAGCTGCGGGCCATGAACGGGTGCATGAAGGCCCACGCGACACCCCAGGAGCACGACGCCGCGCGCGAGGAGTGGTTTGCCAAGCGCCTCGAGCGGCAAAAGGAGCGCGAGCGCAAGGCCGTCAAGAAGGCGCAGCAGGAGGACTTCATCCGCGAGTGGTGGGGCCTGCCCGAGAAGGACGCCGAGACGAGGAGGAAAGAGGAGGAGAAGATGCGCATGGCCGAGCGGGTCGGCGGGTACACCGCCAGGGACCGGCAGAGGTTCGAGGAGCAGCAGCAGCAGCAGCAGCAGGCGGCGGCGGCGGGGAAGAGATAAGAGTGGCGGTTGATGATGGTGCGGCGGAGGGGATTCCGGTGTGTTCGCCGCCAACAGCCCGGGATGGAGGGGCGAAAAGGAGAACCGCGGGGGTCAGATGCATCTGTTGGGCGTTATGGGTTTACGATTTGGGACACCCTGCTCTATAGCGCGGACATTCGGCTTGTACAAATACAACACTTTCACACACACACACACACCATGTAGACTAGGTATAGCAACCCCAAAATAAGGGGTCCGAAGCCAGGAGACGGCGGGTCAGTATCAGAAAGAGTACGTCAACGAGGCCTTTCTGCGGCCAGCAAGCTTCTATTCTCTAGCAGCGCGAATCGTTCTCTGACACGCCTGCTCATGGTCTAGACTTTTTTCTAATGCACCATCTCATCCTCGGAAGCCGATTTTCGACTCGGATGTTCTTTTCTCTCTCTTTGCCTCCCACGTAGCATCCGCCTCCTGCCCTTAAACGCCAGGCTTTCTCAACCTCACAGAAAACAAAGATACGGCCGGACAGTGGCCCACTAGACCTCTCTCTTCTGGAGCTCGGCAGGGAGCGTGGTAGCAACCTTGTCATCGAAGAGCTTCCCGGCGCGGGCCCAGACGGGGTCGTTGCGCCAGTCCTTGAGGTTCAGGAGGGTAGGCAGCAGATCGTTGCTGAAGGCCTCGCTAGACTCGCGGGGCAGCAGCGAAGGCAGATGGTCAATGGAGATGACGCTCAGGGGCGGGTTCTCAAAGCCCTCGACTGGAACAGTGGGCTTGTCGAAGGTAGTAGCCACTGTGTAGATGGGGACTGGGGTTTTCTGGCGTTAACACAAGACTAGACCTGAGTCCTAAGGATTGAAGCTTACTGGGGTTGTGGGGGTTGGTCGTGTCGGCAGAAACGTCGCAGACAACGGACAGCTTCCTGCCAGGGGCCTGAAGAGACTCGACGTTGACGAAGGCTAAAGTAGTAAAGGTCAGCCAATGCCTTGGGGACTCCATGTTTGAGCTACATCGCCATCTTGAGCCCTGGAAAGCAAACTAGAGAGTGTGATATTATCCTCCTGGATCACAAGAAACCCTCCAGCACATATGGCAACAGCGCAAACTCGATGGTACGTACGAGGGATAGGTTGGCTGTGTGAGGCACTAATGTTAGTGCTGTACACTAGGCATTTCCGTTTCGGGGTGGTTATCAGATAATTACATACCTCAAGTAGATGCAGTTCACGAAGATGTCAGACTCTGTGATCTCGCTGTACGGACCAGGCTTAGCCTGAGTCTCTTGGATATCCTACGTCGGTGTCAGTATGCGCAGCGGAAGATAGTGCGAGCCAGAGGCAAGGCTTACCCAGCGGATGATATCGGTGATTCCAGCCCTAGTGCACATGTCAACAGCGCCAGAGCCGCAGCGGCCGAGAGCACCGATCACAATCACTCTTGGCTTCTTGCCTCCGTTCTTTGCCACGCCCTCGTCCAAGGCCTTCTTGACGTCTGTAATGAGAGCATCCTCGTTGGGGTATGACTCGACAGAGGGAAAGGGCTGTCCGGGGTGGGTAAGCTGCCAGGCCCAGTTCTCGAGGGCAAGGGCGGCTCCAGAGAACCCAGCGTGGTATCCGAAGGCGGCAACGCGGCGACCAGTCTCGTTGGTCAGGAACTCAAGGTCGAGGAGGGTACCACCGCCACGGGGAAAGCGACCCAGAGTCTTCTCGAAACCGGCTTGCCCCTGGAGATTTGTTATTAGTCGTTCCCAGGGCTGACATTCCTAGAAGACACTACCTTGTAGACATGGAGGAAGGTAACGTGAACGTGCTTGAGGGGGAACTCCTTCTCCTCGAGCTCCTTCAGGCCGACAATAATGTGATCGGCAGGGGCCTTCTCCCAGGAGCCCTCCTCAACAAGGCTTGCGCCAACGGCCTCGAACTCGGCATCGTCGAAGATGCGGACGGGGCTGCGCTCGACGTTGACGGTGTAGCCGGCCTCGATCAGGGCCTTGGTGGTGGTGGGTGTAAGCGCAGAGCGGTGCTCAAGGGGCTTGGTCTCGGACCGGAGGTGAAGAACGGTGTTGGCCATTGTTGCGATTTCAATTGACTCGAAGTGGTACGGAAATTCGCAGTGTTGAGAGATGTTTGTTGAAGGAAGGGGGAAGCTGCTAGGTTTGGGTCAGGACAGTACGTGGGGCAATGACTCTAAAACATCCCACCTTGTGACTCTTCTAGGGGACTTGCTATTTCACCGCTTATCAGAGCGCGGGGAAGAGTGACATGGGATGGCAGTGAACCTAAAAAAAAACATGACCTCGCTGAAATTTCCTCTCCGACAACGCAACAACGTATGTTATGTCCTTTTTTTTTTTTTTGCCTACTGCCAAGGCCACGATTGAACCACTCAGGCGTCGGTTGGGTGGCGCCATGCAGGTACCAAAGCTGCAACCATCGACCTTTTGTATATGTATATATATTCTAATTAATATTCTGCTATCAACGCGGCCGCGCTTCAACCGCAGGCAAATCAACAGCCGCATCAAGGCCCGGAGCTATCTATCTTGACCTGCAACACGATTAATGATCTACGTTGACATTACAGAATGCTCACAATCGCGCCTTGACTTGGTCTCCACCTAGCAACTCAACAACCCCTTCGGCCACTCCCCAGGATAACTCGAATCCCCTCCCCCCAAGGCCATAAGCGTGAACAATGGTACGGTCATCGCCAGCTGCTCCTCGTTCGAGTCTCATGCCTCCCTTTCGGGTCGGCCGTCGGCCCACGATGTCTTTAAGAACGCGGAACTCACCGCTGCCTTCCAGAATACGGGGATATGTAGCAGCAAGATCCTTCAGCATCTTCTCTCGCACCCTCAGTGACGATTCTGGATCCCAGTCGTTTGGCTCCTTTGTGCCACCAAAGATAGTGCCACCATCAAAGTTTCTGGGGACGCAGAATGTCCAAGAGCCATCGGCATTCTGTCGCGTCACCGTCGCCGGGCTCAAGTTGGCCACGGCGCACGTTTGACCTGAGAGACCTGTTAACGACACAGGCAATAATGCTGATCCGAAGAGGCTCATTCACCTCGTGTGATGAACGACTTCTTATCGCCAAATCCGAGACCAGAGCAGTTGATGACGGCCCGCACATTCGGCAACTCCTTGATTGTGAGAACTTCGCATGGGTTACTGATCTCCTTGCGGAATACCTTCCCGCCATTCCACGAGAACCTGCGAAGGAGAAACGAGCAGTAGACCATGGGATTTACACACCATGTCCAACATTCGCAACCCCGCTTCACCTTGTCATCTGGAAATTCGCTCGGTCTCAAACACCGAAACTCGACCAGCCCTAGGCTCTTCGCCTTTTCCTCAGTAAGTGCCCTGTACTGCGCCGGGGGTCCTCCAGATACTCAATGCCGGGCATGAAGGTGATGCCAGCCTCGGGATTGCTTTTACTCAACACCTCCATATGTCGGAACGTCCCCAGAGCCATTGCATGATCACGCTCCTCGGCTTCGTTCGCCGGTATTACCCAGCGATTGTGAGCTCCACCCCATTGGGATGTGTAGTTGATTAAAGCTTTGGCATCGATGACCTCAAAGGGGCTGGGGAAGTCTTTGGTCACGATTGCTACTCGGTGGCCATCTTGCTGAAGTCGCACAGCAGTGCTTAGTCCGATCACGCCAGCGCTAGCACTTGTCGGTAGGTTCTCACTTACACGACGGGGGTAGGAAGGCATAGTTACCCGATCACTACAATTTCTGACATTTTTGTCAACAGTGAGGCGTCCGCAACCGTGAGGGTATTGGCTCGAGCCACAACAAACAATTTTGGACCAACCGTAAGGTGAGCTTTGATAGCGTTTATGGCGTTGACTTCCAGGCAAACCGAGTCAACTCGATGACTGAGAAATAACCCAGGGTCAATATTCTCGGATGCCCGTCTCCACCTCCAGTTTGTTGGCTTCGCCGACTATCGGATAATCTCCTGGCCATGTACTCCGTCCGGCCTCGAAAACGCGGGTAGTACCCGGTAGTTTTGCTAGGAAGCCGACGGAGTTCTGGCAGGACGCCGCCGATCAACGCCGGTCTCGAGTCCGGTCAGTGTACCCTCATATGCCTAGGTAATATCGGCCTGTAGTGCGCACTAATCAGACAAGTTGCTGACCGTAGCAGCTTCCCGTCCCCACATCGAATGCCGGGCACACAATTGTCAGTTCTCGTCTCGGCACTTGGAGAAGCCGACGCGGATGCCATTTCCGCCATGTCAGCAGGCCCAAATCTTTTCGTGGTCTTGAATGCAGACTCTCTCAGGATAAAGATAGCCTGGTGCGACAAAAAGAAAAGAACCAAGATACGTATCCTTAGTTCTTTTCTTTTTCCCTCATCGTCTTCTTCTTCCTGGGGGCATACAGAGCCTGTAGCATGTACACTGAGACCTTTACGCGATGGCCGAACGCTCCTCTCCAAGGTCAAAGGCGGGACACGCATAAACCTCAAACAGCCCAGCAAGCCATCCAATATTCCCACGTTACATTACGCTGCGCTGCCCTGCCCAAAGTGCTGCACTGTCGGCATCTCACAAAGACCGCCCAAGGCGGCCAGAATCCAGGAGTGAGTTGCACTCATTTTGGTGCTTCTAGCCAATGGCGCGAGTCTCACTTCCAACCAACCCCGCGCGCCTGTCTCTCACCACCCTGGTCTCGGCGCCTACGATGCAGTGTGATGGTCGGACTGATTGGCCCAGCCCGCATCTTGCATTCTATTTTGGTATGGCATCTCGACCACACTCCTCTCCATCCCCTCCATCCCCTACATCCTTCTGTCGCTCTCACCACTCATCGCAGCCCGTCTAGTAAGCCAGCGCTTAGTAGGCCGGCCGTGGGTGACCTGCCGTTGAACTAGAGTAGCGCTTTTACTTCAAACGGCAGGAGAGTATATACTCTCTCTTGGTATCGTAAAATGCCGTATGTTTACGTGCCTTTCTCTCTCTCTCTCTTATCCACCTAGTTCTCTCGAGTAGAACTTCAATAATAGACAAAAGTCTTGTTTATTCTTAGGTTCCATAGTTGGGATCATGCATCGGTAGCAGCCGGGTTACTTCTTCTTCGTTCATCAGGCAATACCCCTTATCTGTGGAGGAAACTGGACATCATTAACAAGGGGGCAAAATCCAACACTCGACTCGGGACGCAGCATAGCCCAGCAAGTATGTCAGCTCAGCCACCCTCTGGAGGGTACTCGCTCTTCCCGAATCCCAACTCGAAGCCGCCAACGGTGCGGCGGCCGCCATCTCGAACTCGAAGATCAGAGTCCCAGGAGCGGACCCGGGCTGTGTCTCCTGAGAGTGTCCTTGCAATTGATCAAGCGTCTCCACCGCGTCACGGTAGACAGACACCGCAGCAAAGAGTCCGGTCGCCAGTCGAGCGGTCGCAAACTCCCCAAAGCATCCACCGGGCCCAAGTTAGCGAGCAGGAAACCACAACATGTAGACGCGAGATGCAGGCGCACCCTCCGGCAACGGCAACACCCATCCAACGGCCTCCTCCCGTCGTCGACCTACCCCCTCGGTCAGACACTGCGTTCTCCCAGGCACAGACCCTGGTGCGAAGCAATAGCACTCGCTCTCGGAGCTCGATAGCAAAGCTTCCATTGCCACAGGATCCGTCAGCGTCTTCCCAAGAGCAACCCACGCTGCGGTCCATTTTCCCCCGGTATAACCCCGACGTGCCGCTCAACCAGCAAGACTACTTCCCTACGCAGACAAGCCCGACTCACATCCCGCGGGCCGTGATCAACCGGACGACATGGTATCCGGACCCTGAGGGCGATGGCCAGAACAACCAGCACAGAAGCCCCGTAATAAGTCCGCTGAGCGGCGACTCAGCGCAACGATGGCCGAGACGGAATACTGAGCCCCCTATCATCCCCAATGTCTCAACGAATGAGCACATGAAAAGCTTATGGAAGGTATCCAACGGCTGGAAGGCGCCGCCTTCAGAAGGCAGGGTGTACTGTATGAAGCTCTCCCAGGAAAAGGATGCGCCAATCTACACTTTATCCTCTTCATCACAGCCGTTTTACAGCCTCCGACTCGATCCCACCTCCGCCTCAGCGTACGTCACCCTCAGCCGCCACGACCCTGCCAAGATCTACAAGGCCCCGAATCCCGTCACAAACTCGTCAGCAAGTAGTATCCTCTCCGGCGTAGTCGGTCACAAAGATCACGGCAAGGGGGCCGAGAGCAAGCACTGGCAGGAAGTCCTCACGACGACACTCGAAGAAGAGTCCCGCAAGCACCCGCCCAACGACGGCCTCGTGGCCCTCCTCTATCCCCACGCGGCTGCAAAGATGGCACTGGACAAGCCGGACGACATGAACGCCGTCATGACGGCCGAGACAGAGTGCGCCCGCCTTGTCTGGGACGAAGATTCTGGCTCGCATTTCCTCGTTCACCCGGCCCTTGCGACGCCCTTCTGCGTCACCATCGAGCGCTCGCCTGCCTGGAGCCGCGTCGAGTACACACTTGAGCACCACGAATCGCCGCAACACCTCGCCAAATTAACTCGTGACGGGACCGGCGGCGGCCACCTCGAGGTCGACACGGCCATCGCCGCCAAGATTGACAGTTTTTTCCTCGTCGACGTCGCCGTTACAGCGCTGTTGCTCGTCGCGGCGGCGGACGAGAAAAATACCAAGACCGAGACGTTTGAGCCGCCGCCTGCGCCGCAAGAGCCCGTGGGCGGGGAGCGACAACTGAGCAAGAGGGAGGAGAAGAAACGAGCGGCCGCGGCGGCACGGAGGGGCAAGATGGAGGAGTTTGAAATCGACATTGAGAGTCAGGATAGCAGCTTTGCGAAGCTGGAGCAGGCTGGTAAGGAGGCGCGCGACGGATTGCCGTGGCCGCTGAGAGCGCTCTTTAAGCTCGTATCGGGGCTATTTAAATGCCTCGTATGGTTTCTGACGCTGGGCTTTAAGGCGCTTGCTGGCATCGTCAAGGGACTAGCTAAATGTGTAGGTGTCAAATCAGAATGAAGAAAAGGTGTAAGTCCAGGGTTGGACATGATGGAAATGAGATACCACTTTGTCGGGGCATGGTTTCTAGGGGCTTTCGTTCTCTCTCTCTCTGGTCACGGGGTGTTGGAATAATGGGCATTTTCTTATGAGAGACCTCGTCCAGGGCTAAGGACAGGAGCGATGATATTCCTTTTTTGTACATCTAGATTTATACTCCGAGGTGCCTGGGTATCGCATGACGACGTTTCTGAGCATGGGCTATCTTTCCCTCCCATGACTGCTCAGATATTAGGACTGAAATGAAGATAATGAAGAAAAGAAAAAAACCGAAACACCGAAAAACGTAACCGACCTTTCTTTCGTTCGCCAACCACCCAACTTTTGGAGACAAAACACAACTGGCTGATTTATCCTGATTTATCTCTTGCGCGCCCGGACCATAATCTTCTTGCCCTTCTTCGTCGTGCCGCCCGAGGTCGCCGTCTTGGCCATCTTGGCACGCTGTATCTCGAGGCCCTCCTCCGCAGCGGCGAGGACCTTGAGTTTCTTTTTCGCATTTTGTAGTTGCAGCCGTAACCGCTGGAGTGCCTTCTCTTTCTGTGCCTGGGCATCGTCGTTGGCGTCCTTCTTGTCGTCATCGTCGAATCCCTCAAACTCGTCCTCGTCGCCCTCTTCTTCGTCCAGATCCATCGCCTCCTGCTGTGCGGCGTCCGCTTTGGTCTCCGCGCCGTCCAAGAACACAATCTTCCTCGGTGCCGCTGGTCGCGTGTCGGTTTCGTCGTCGCTGTCGTCCGCATTGTCGTCGTTGTGGTTCGCGGCTTCGATGCCGCCGACGAGCACGATCTGCTCCTCGAGGCGCTTCACCTCTTTGGAGATGACGTTGCGCATGGTGCGCACGTAACCGACGTCCTGCGTCTTGAGAAGCCGCACCGTTTCCATATCCATGGCCTTGTTGCCGCGGTCGCCGGCGATGGTGCCGGACCACTTCCTGCCGTCCTTCAGGCGCGAGCCCATGGAGTTGCGGCTGAGCATGCCGAAGTAGAACTCATCCTCGTTGCGTTCCGCGGCCTTCTGGCGCAGGGACTTGATTTGTGTCTTCTTCTTGTTGTAGTCTTTGGCACGGAGAGAGTAGTCCTGTAAAATGAGCCGTTAGCGACCAACTCGAGAATGCAGCAGAGTAGAGCATGCTTCACGAACCTTGTGCTTCTCGAGGAGGCCAAACCGTTGGCGCTCCAAAGGCTGGGCACGCTCCCTATGGGAGCGCCGCTGTACAGCATTGCGCATCGACGACATCTTTTTTATCCTTTTCTTTATCTGTTTGGGCGTGTGGAAAGCGTCTTCGTCGCTACAAGTAGAGTCTTCCTCGAAAAGGCGACGGACTGTACTGGCGACCCTGGGCTTGGGAAGTGGGATGCGGCAGAAATTTGAAAAAGTTTTGGCGGTCAGATAAAGCTACAGCCACACAAGTGTGGCTTGCGCTTATAGGTGGCTAAAGTCCGCATCGGTCACTCCCTCCCCACTTGGCCCCCGGGCCCGTCGTTCCACTTCCCCACTGCTGTCGGCCGACATCAAGTTCGGTCAGCTTTCCCACGCATGTGGTCCTTGAAACATGTCAGATGCCGTGAAACGACACACTTTCTTGACTGCTCGAGCAGTCAGTCTAGTCTAGTCCAATTCCAGAAAGCGATACATGACGGCAGATGCCATGATCAACTGGATATATTGGTTATATCCAGCCTAACGTACCACTCACCCACTAGACGGTGGTCGCATATAGTTCCCCTCCATCTTCATCGTTGCATCCTTGACCGTCTCTCATCTAGCGTGGCAGTGACAACACAGCATCTCCTTGTATGTGTCTGTGGCCTTGGAAGCACTTGCTAAGCTCTAGGCCGAGCATTAGCCCAATTTTGTCAGTCACTTCGCCCCCTAGGGGGTCCAATCGCGAGTTCGGTCCATCGATGCCAGCAGTCCGGGAGATCTGCCCCCTCCTTGCACGGACAGCCCCAGGACGAGCGACAGCAGAATCATGGGTAACCCCTCGTGTTTCACGGAAGGGGACACACCAGAGGCAGCAGACTCTCGAGACGTCCAAAGCCGCAAGAGGCACAAGAAATGCTGCAATTCCACGGACTTTGCGGTCGAGATCCGATGACGAGAGAGGCTCCCTACAAGACTGGCGCGCCTGTCCTGTTCTCTTCCCTCCGACCATTGTCTTCCATATGCCACTCTGCCTGCATCCCATTCCGTTGTTCGTCCAAAATGACAGCGAAATTCCATTTTCGAAAGTATTCCCCGCCGACATATCGAGTGCTTGCGCTGCTCGTTGTCTTTGTCGTGTTGTCGGTCCTGATATTGCGGGACGAGCCGGTACGGCTCGATGATGTTGACGGTGTTCAAGTTCCTATCCTTCAAGCTACCAAGAGCAGCTATGACTGGTCTATACACCCGCAAAAGCATCCAGTCCCTTTGGCGGAGATGACCCGACTCCCCAATGGAGCGCCCCTCGACCTCCCCAAGATTCAGTTCGAGTTCGGCGCAGTCCAGCCGGATGGTCCGGCGAGGAGGGATCTCGAAACAATGAGCTCCCGTCGATTTGAGGTGCGCAATGCCTTCATGAAGAGCTGGCAGTCATACACCCGGCACGCCTGGGGATACGACGAACTGCAACCTTTATCTTTGAGGGGCCAAAATCGCTACAACGGATGGGGCGTCACACTGGTTGACTCGCTCGACACCCTCTGGCTGATGGGATTGTATGATGATTTTAACAGGGCAGTTGTGTACGTCAGCACGATCGACTGGAACAATGCGACGGAGCCGAGGTGTAACGTCTTTGAGACGAACATTCGATACCTGGGAGGGCTTCTGTCGGCATACGACCTCAGCAACGAACAGGTCCTTCTCGACAAGGCCATTGAGCTCGCCAATATGTTATATGCTGCCTTCGACACGCCAAACCGGTTCCCTCCATTTACCTTCAGCTTTGCAGAGCTTAAGGCTGGGAGGATCTTGCCCGATCCCTACCAGAGCGCTGCTGCTATTGGGAGCATGTCGTTGGAATTCACAAGACTGGCTCAGTTGACTGGGGACGTCAAATTTTACGATGCTATCGAGCGCATCAGGCTAGTCTTTGACCTCATTCAAGACGAAACTATGCTGCCGGGCATGTGGCCGGATTTTATCAACGTCCGCGACGGTTTTCAGGCGCCCAAAAACAACATCTTCAAGCTAGGTGGGGATGGCAATTCACTCTATGAATACCTCCCGAAGATGCACGTACTACTCGGCGGACTCGATACCTCGTACGAAAAGATGTACAGGGGTGCTGCAAAGGCAGCCAAAGCTCATCTCCTATACCGACCGATGACGCCACAAAAAGACGACATCCTGCTGCTCGGCACGGCCATCGTCAACGAGAAGCTGCGGAAGATCGACCAAATCCCGGAAGCCGAGCACATGTCGTGCTTCGCCGGCGGCATGTTTGCCATGGCTGGCAGACTCTTCGACATCCCCGATGATGTCGAGGTCGGCGACAAGCTCGCGCGCGGGTGTGCGTGGGCATATAGGTCCTTCAAAAGCGGCCTCATGCCAGAGAAGGCTCAGGTCACCAAGTGCGACACCGTAGAGGTTTGCGAGTGGGACGAGCAGAAATGGACTGCGCAGAGCAGCCAACGTGCGCCCCGTGGTTTCTGGCGCGTCGACGACGCTCGCTATAGCCTGCGGGCCGAGGGCATCGAGAGCCTCTTCATTCTCTACCGGATAACTGGCAAAGAGGACCTGCTTGATATGGCGTGGGATATGTTCCAGGCCATTCAGATGGCGACGCAGACGAACGACGCCCACGCGGCGGTTGTCGATGTGACTTACGCTCAGTCACGGCAGGAGGATACGATGGGGAGTTTCTTCTTCGCAGAGACGTTGAAGTACTTTTATTTAATTTTCTCGGATCCCGAGTTGATCAGTCTGGACGAATGGGTCTTCAACACCGAAGCCCATCCATTCAAGCGACCTACAGCATCCTGAAAGCACAAAACGCTTTACGGGCTTTCGTAACGGAACACCAAAATTTGGTGTTGCTAACACGCGACACTTAAACCGGCAAAGACACCGGTTACACGTCGCTGGCATATGCAGAATCATGTGCACATTTCGCCCCAGGCCTATCAGAAGATGGCAGAGGCACATACGAGCCTTCGATACCCACGGTCCACATATGGCAAGCAATGTCTATCATTTAGGAGTTTAGGGGTCACAGTTCTTTATTTTTTTAATTTGGCGAAAAGGGTCGGCATCTCGGCTGTGCGCTTGAACTGGAACACACAGTCAAGCCCGACCGTTACTGTTCGGGAATTTGATGATTCGGGTACGTCACATGGTGACTTTATAGTTACTTGATGAGCTTTGGCTGGGCGAAACAACTTGGGACAGCACGTCAAATGCTGCTTGGGTTTGTTGCTGAGAGACACTTGTTTTATTACCCGCCAGACGGCATGGCGGCATGGACGTTTTCCCGTGCGGTAAACTTACACCTGACTGAAGTAAGTCGGTCTCACAGAATAGAGAACCAGTTCGTGATAAATCCTGCTTGACAATGTACCCATCTCGTCTTTTTGAGTGGTTAGTCACCCTGATACCGCTTTCCAAGTCTCTGTAAGGGCAACGGTAAATACGGATCCTGTGTCGGTGGAATCCCGTGCTACGGGAGAGTGTCCTGCATCATGTATTATTTGATCATCGTATAATTTACAAACTTTCCTTTTCCATATCATACCTTCACACAGTCATTCTCAGGACTGGTTTGTAGATGCTCGACGTTCTCTCAGAACCAACACGTAAATCTGGAACGTGCCCTCTTTTGCGTCTTTTTTCCCTAGGCAACTTGAAGAGCCCAAATTCTGGGTCACTCAACGAAGCGACGGATATGAATATTGACCCTTCACATGCCGCACTTCGTCTGATATACTGTGCTCCGAACACCTTCACAAGATAAGTAGTACAGCCCGTCACTCGACCAAGAGAAACGAAAGACAGATACAGGGGCCACCTCGTAATATTTCGCGCCCCCTTTAAATGCGTTGCCCCTTATGTCGAGGAAGTTGGGTATGTACCAAGTCGCTCAACTATCCTCCAAATCACATCAAATCCTCTTCATCGTCTTCTTCGCCGACTTCCTCTTCGTTTTGCTTGAACACTACCTTCTCCGTGAGCGCCAGCGTCTGCCTCACGGGTAAGCCGACCACGTTGTCAAAACTGCCCTCGATCTTTTCAACGAGCAACATCCCACCAATGCCCTGCACCGCGTATCCGCCAGCCTTATCGGCGCCCTCTCTCGTCTTGACGTATGCTTCAATGACATCGTCCGGCAGCCCGTTGGTCTCCTGCGCAAAGTACACCTTGGTCTCCTCGGTGTGGTTCCCAATCTCGTAGCCCGGCGACCGCGCGTCCTCCCTCGGTGCGATCACGCACACGGATGTCAGCACGCGGTGCACGCGGGTATCCCTCAGGTGGCGCAGCATCTTGATGTGCTCAGCCTCGCTACGCGGCTTCTCTAGCACGCGGCCGTCGCGGGTCACGATGATGGTGTCGGCGGCGATGACGACGTCGGGGTCCGGGATCGAGGCAAGGTGCGTCTGCAAGGCCGTCTCGTACACGTCGAGACACTTTTTCCGCGCCGTCTCGGAGACATACTCGTAGGGCCCGTAGGCCGTCTTGTCGAGATCCTCGGGTTTCGTCGAGGGTGTGATTTCGAGTTTCGTCAGGCCGACTTGCGCAAGGAGGGTGCGCCGCCGCGGCGAGGCGGAGGCGAGGATCACGCGCTTGGACTTGAGGTAGGAGATGATGGGGAGGTTGAGGGGCAGCGGCGTCCGGGGGCCGGGACCACCAGCGGCAGCGGAGGGCGCCCGGGGTCGGCTCAGGTGCTCGGTCGCCTTGATGTATTCCGGTGGGGGATCGGAGGCAGTCTTGGTAGCGGCCATCTTTGGTGTATGTGAAGCCACAGGCCGGGTCCACGGAATCGGAGAGGAATCGGGAGGAGAGGTGAATTGGGTGAAATGGGGTTGTCTACGCAGTATAGCTTGCCTCCCTTTTTGAGAGTTTGTTCGGATCAGATGGGAATATGACCGAGGGCACTTATCGGAGAAGAAAGGAGGGTTGGCGGGTTGTGGGCCGGCACCCATAGAATTCCTGGATGAGCAATCACAATGCCAATGAGGTCACAACCAGCTTGGGGGGGCCGTGCCAAACCCCACCGGATCCACAATCCTTTATCTTATCTGTTCTTTCCCAAGGGATGTACCTGAGGAGCGTTGGCAGTTCAGCTGCCTGCCAGCCCTGCAGACGGAAACAAACGTGCTGCAGGAACCTTAGCATACAGGGGGTGTTCTTGGCCCGTTAGTGTAGGGAATCCCGCAAGAAGAGGGAGGATCTGATCTCAGAGACATGCCGCTTTGGTACGAAACGGCATGTGATCGTGCGAAACACACCTCAGCCTCCTCCTCTCTTCTCGACACTGGGCCAAACCACTGCATTGCTACTTCTGAGGTGATCCCACTGAAGGCACTTTCATTCTTCTGAATAGAAGCAAACTGCGCCGCGCATCATGTCTTCTCCGAACAAGTCAAACTCCCCGTCAGCCGCTGCAGATGCCGATCAGCCAGAAGAGAAGCCGCGCCTCACCGAGGCAGAGAAGAAGCAGAACCATATTGCTTCTGGTAAGTCCAGCTCTTTGCGTAAAGGGACAAGAAAAGCTTGGCCACGCGTCACGCCTCTGCGCGCGCGCACACATTGGCTCGCGCATCACCTTGGGCGCGTCCCACAGTAAGACTAACATGCGTCCACAGAACAGAAGCGACGCCAGGCCATTCGTGAGGGCTTCGACCGTCTCACCGAGCTGGTGCCCGGTCTGGAGGGCCAGGGACGCTCCGAGGGCCTCGTTCTGAAGAAGACGGTTGAGTTCATGAAAGAGCAGCTCAGACAGCGCCAGGAGTTGGTGGATCGCATCGAGAGCACCGGCGGCGAGGTCGATGAGAAGTACAAGCGGTAAGTACTCCTCTAGTCCAGAGAGCCGGCCCAACCAGAAGCGTCGAGTTTTTGACTGTTCATCGTCTATAGGCCACTGTATCATCAACAGGCGAACAGCACCTCCAACAGGACTAGGTGACACGCCGAGGAGCTAACGAAGGGTTGGTGCTTTTGATTTGCGTTGGGGTTCAATTACGGAGTTCAGGTTGCCAGAAGAGAGATACCTACGGCATGGGCTGAGAAACGGCACTGTATTGTCGGACGGGCTTCAGAGGAGGATCATTGGCGGTCTATTTGCATCATCGCTCTTGTGCATAACGCTCGAAATGCGTTGTCCCAGAGATTAGTGTACAGTTTTACATGTTGTTATACAGGGCGCGCGTTCTCGCCTACTGGTACGTTTCCACCATTTCCTGCATCTTGAGGCGCAAAGCCGAGGCCGACATGTCCTCCCGAGCCTTCTTCTTGTCGCCGGTCTCGCTAGACGGCCGCTCGCCCATTTCGACCGTCACCGTCTGGCTCTCGACGTTTTTCTTCCCCACCACGGCGATGATGCCGTACCCCTTCTCTCGCGCCTCCGCCAGTTTCTTCGCCAGCGGCCGCGGGCTCGCGTCGACCTCGACCGCGAAACCCGTGGGACGGGGTTGTGCCGGCTTGTTTGGATCCCTCACGCGGTCGTGTCCCGTCAGGGTGTCCTTGATGTCGGACGCCCAACCAACCACGGGCTCCGTGTCGTTCAGGGTCAGAATAGCACACTGGCGAGGATTGAGCCAAAAGGGCCATTTGCCCTTGTACTCCTCGATCAGCAGCGCCATCAGACGCTCAACGGAGCCCAAGATGGCTCGGTGCACCATGACGGGTGTGACTGGCCCGTACGTCTCGAGCTCGGCCGGGTCAGCCTTCTCCAGCGGCAACCCCTGAGCCTCCAACTCGGGCGCCGGCGCTTGGTACTCGAGATTGAACCTCTGTGGAAGCTGGAAGTCGAGCTGGATCGTACCGGCCTGGTGCGACTTCCCGTGGGAATCGTGGAGCATAACATCGATCTTTGGGCCGTAGAAGGCGCCGTCCCCTTCCTTGATGGTATACTTCAGCCCGGCCTGCTCCAGCGCATCGCGCAACTGCCTCTCGGCCCGCTCCCACTCGGCATCCGTGCCGATGTAATGGTCCGCCGGCCGCGTCGACAGCGCGAAGTCGAAGTAATCCAGACCCAGCGCGCCGTAGACCGTCTTCATGAAGTCGAGCGTCTTGAACACTTCCTCGCCGATCTGGATCGGCCGGCAGAAGATGTGGCCGTCGTCCTGGTGGAACCGACGCACGCGCGTCAGGCCGCTGAGCGCGCCCGATATCTCGTTGCGGTGCAGAGGGCTAAAGTCGGCGTAGCGGATGGGCAGGTCGCGGTAGCTCCTGTTCTTGGAGGCGAAGATGAGGCAGTGGCCCGGGCAGTTCATGGGCTTGAGACCGTAGTCGTCGTCCTCGCCCTTGGCCGTCCGGGCTGCCTCGCCGCTGCCCTCGTGCGGCGGGTCCCTGCCGTCGGTCCCGCAGCAGCCCGCCGCCTTCTCCTCGGGGGCGCGTGCGCGGCTGGTGACGGTGTACATGTCGTCGGCGTAGTTTTGCAGGTGGCCCGACCGCTCCCACAGGGACTTCTTGTAGATGTTTGGCGTGATGACCTCGTCGAAGCCGTAGTGAACGTACTGCCGCCGCAGGAAGTCCACCAGGCGGTTGAAGACCCGCGTGCCGTTCGGAAGGAATATCGGCGAGCCGGGGCTGTAGACGGAGGTGGTGAAGAGCTCCTGCTGGATGCCCAGCTTTCGGTGGTCGGGGAGGTCATGTTCGGCGGCGGAGGGCGTGGCCGGAGCGCCGGCAGGTTTTTTGTCGGAGTACCGCTGTCTCGGAAGGTGCTGCAGCCTCAGTGACGGACCTCGGAGGCTCGGTAGCGCGCGGAAGGCTGGTCGGATAGCCCGTGCGGGAAGCATGGCGCAGATTGTTGGTAATTGGACGTCATGTCGTCCCTCGACCTGAAGGTCTCGAGAGCGAACTCGAATTTGTGATGCAAGGATCTTGAGAGAGCTCCCTGACAGGAAGGGTCTAGCGCCAATTCGACTGACAGGGTCTGCACGGGCTTGCCCGTCTCCTCAGGTCACCAACTGTCATTAGATATGCTAACTTCATGAACAAGAGAGTCTTATACAATATCTGAATACCAATTCCGCATAACTTCTTCCAATCCAATCTGGCTCTGCCATGGATTCATTCGTTCCCCGGGGAGTTAGGGGGGATTTGTATCTATTGATCAATGTTTAGACGAACCACAAGTCTCACGAGCGGGGAGTTAAGGGGGATGAGCGCGAGTCTGGTCACAAGCTTCGCTGATAAGGGTGACTTCCGCGATTCCTCCTCCCAAGAGACGTCTGAAAAGGCTTTCCGAACCCGGTCACTTGAGAAATACTTTCCCTCGCTGTTACTGGCGATAGTGGGATCACTCCAACCATTTTGGCATTAGGCTACCTGGTGAGTTAGGTATATCACTTACAGATCCAGATGCTCTCATTAGGTTATCTTGAAACAGTCAACTAACCCAGGTGCTCTGTATGTATAGTGGGCCTGGGCCGAGCCATGTTTTCACAATTCAACGTTACATTAGCTAACCCTGGGTCCCTGGGGCACGATAATTGGCAATGTGGCTTCCGCCTAATGTTGACGGTGAAGCATGAAGTGCCCGGAACTGTAGAGAAAGGATTGTCTATTTGTGCGGCCAAAAAGTGATCCACAAAGATCAGCATTGGCTTTAAAAATGGTCTCGGTCACCCTCATGCCGCCAATTGCGAGAAATAGAGGATGTGAGATGTCGTGATTTCGTGCCACAGAAACATCAGGCTGCGCAGCCCCAAGTCTGAACGTACAACAAGATCAGGGGATAGCGTAGCTCGACTTCTTCTTCAGACTAGGTAGGTGTCTAACGCTACAAACAAGGGAACTCAGTTCCGGTAGGTAATCGTCTTCGTCCTGACCCACTCCTCCAAGCCTGTCGAACCGAACCTGCCAAAGCCGCTGGACTTGACACCACCATGGGGCATCCCGCTCTCGTCGTGAACAGTCATGTTGTTAATGTGGACGGCGCCCGATTCGATCTGCTTGGCGAATCGCAGACCCGTACGCAGATCCTCTGTAAAGACAGCAGACGTCAAACCGTACTCGGTGTCGTTGGCAATCTTCAGCGCCTCCTCTTCGGTCTCGACCTCAAAGAGCGACACGGACGGGCCGAATGACTCGGTCTTGTAGATGTCCATATCTGCGCTGACGTTCTTGAAGACAATCGGCCGCAGCCTGGTTTTGGACGTCTCCTCGGCATCGACGTTGCCTGCAACGACGGCGGCGCCCTTGCCGACGGCATCCTTGATGAGTTTCTTGTTCTTTTCGACGGCGACGGCGTTGATGAGAACGGGCGCATCGGATTTCGACGGGAAAACCTTCTCGATCGAGGCAGACAGCTTGGCCTGAAACTGCTCGCTGACCTTCTTGTGGACGATGATGCGCTCCGTGCTCATGCAGATCTGACCCCCGTGGAGGAAAGAGCCGATCGCACATTGGTCCGCGGCTAGGTCAAGGTCGGCGTCCTCCCACACAATGGCCGGGGCCTTGCCTCCCAGTTCGAGCAGGACCGGCTTCAGGTGCTCTCCCGCCTGCTTGGCGATGATGCGCCCGACGGAGGTGCTTCCGGTGAAGTTGATCTTCTTGATTTCAGGATGGGCGATCAGAGCTGTTGTGACGACAGCGGCGTTGGCAGGCTCATGAACAATCACGTTCAGCACACCCTTGGGCAGGCCGGCTTCGTGGAAGCAATGCACTATCTCTACAAGCGTTCGCGGAGAAAACTCCGAGGCCTTGAGAACGGCCGTGTTACCGGCTGCGATGGGAAATGCAACTGATCTTGCTCCCAGTATGAAAGGGGCGTTCCTGGCATGCCACCAAGTCAGCTTCGGTGTCACTGGCATCTAGCTTAATCCACTGACCAGGGCGCAATTGCGAGGACGACCCCGTAAGGTTCCTTCAAAACGATGCAACTGAGGTTAGGATCGGTGGTGGCCGGAACGGAACCCTCCACGGTGACGAGGCGTCCGCCGACGTCCTTGATGCAGCCGATGCCCAGGCCCAAAATGGATTCGGACCACCCAGCAGTCGCGCCCGTCTCTTCCGACATGATGCGAGCCAGCTCCTCCTTGCGGCTCTCCATGATGGCGGCAGTCTTCAAGAAAATGTCTCGACGCTGGACCAATGTTGTCTTTTTCCAGCTCTTGAGTGCTTCGGCAGCAGAGTCAACTGCCGCCAGGGCATCCTTCTCAGTTGCGCTGCCACATTTGTGGACAACCTGCCCGGTGGCGGGGGACACGACGTCGAAAGTCCTTTCAGGAGTGACGTTTTCCCCATCAATGAAGAAAGGGACGATATAGTCCCCTCCTGATGAGGTACCGTTGGTTTGAGTCGACATAGTTGGATGTGATACGGAGGACGAGCTAAGCCACTAGACCAGGTATGGTATCACGGAGAGAAACGATGGTGGTGTTGTAGAATTTATTCTAGCCAAAGAGATCTGGGAGAGGTTGACTACAGCCGGCAACTGTATTCTTATACTACTGCAGTCGGTAGCATGGCACTGCTAATCGACATCGGACGCTGCTAACTCCAGACCCTCGCCCTTCTTAATGAAATGCCGATGCTCACACCGTCTTCTCTTAGTGCACGGAACCCCGCACTCGGAAGGTGGGCAGGGGGAGAAACTCTGGGTGGCGTGTCATATAGTAACTGCTTGCCACTTGGATACGGATGCTTCCCGACTCTTGACGGGCTTCAGTGTCCAATCGCTTCAAACCTGGAAGAACAAGTGGCCCAAGGTACTCTGCGCAACTCAACCATGGATGACCAGAGTATCCGTACCTGCGGCTGGTTTTGGTTTCGGGTAGCGACACGGAGGTGGATACCCGGTTGAGTAGCACTGCCGGATCCAAGGCCTACCAGTAACAGGCAATCGTACAGTTGGACCCTTGTCTGCAAGTGTTGTAGTAGGTAGGCATGATGCAACTCCTGAAAATGAGGATGTAGCCCGCGAGAGTGCCTTGTGCTCACTATGTTTTGTTTAGTGGATCTCGACAGAGGAGAATTTAGGCCGAAAGGTGCTAGGCTGTGGCAACCAAAGCTTGTTACTGCAAGCGAAAGACATGGTAAACCGCGGGGGCGGATGCTGGGGTTCCAGACGCCGATGATAACAGTAGTGACCGGGGCGCACGCACACTCTGGTTGCAAGAGTAGAGAACACCGAGCTCGACGACCGGCGCATCGCCTCTCAATCGTCGTAGGATATATCTTCGGGATCCTACTGCCACGGTGCCGCAAGGTCGTCTTACGTCAGCTGCTTGGCAGCCTCCCACATTATCCCGAGCCGGTTTCGACATTGTACCTATCTTGGGAGTCAAGACTTGCCGCTCCATTCTTTGAAGACAGCTGGATCAACGAATGGCTGGGGCACAGCCGTCGAGTCTACATGAAGTACTTCGACTGCGACAACAATCAGTTTCGAAGTGCTTGTAGTGTCTGAGACATACGGTCTCACCTGGCCTGGTTCGCGACCCTGGCATAACAAACTGAACGTCACGGACTCCTTTGGGATTTTCGGTATATGAACCATTGCCTCGATACAGAGACGGCAATGCGAGTTCGACCTTCACTGGTAGCTTAGGAGCTTCTTTTGCTTCTAGTTTCGCCATGGCCGAAATCGCAAAGTGACGTGGGTAATGGAGTAGGGATTGGGCAAATGCGGTTTCTTGAGCGGCAGGCGGAAGGACGGGAATTCGGAGCTTTGGGGACGCTGCGAGTCAAGTCTCTGGGCATGTTTTGAGATTTGCGTTCGTCTGACTAAAAACAAACCCCGGCAGGGCCTTGAGGTTCGCTATGGCAAAAGAAGGAGTCGCATCCATTGTACCTGCTTGCCAACCAG
>JASUDE010000047.1:9228-81640 GCA_034509685.1 Colletotrichum cereale | reverse complement strand
CCACCCCCCCCCCCCCCCCCCCCCCCCCCCACGCCTTTCCGTTAACAGCCAGCCAGCCACTCAGACTTGCGTTCGCTCACCCGCCTACGAACCCCATTTTGACCTACAATCTCCACTTTTGGATTTACGACTCGTCAGCACTGGAGCACTCGTTGGCCACAACAGCTGCTGCAGGCGCATGGGAACAGTTCCCCAGATAGGAATGAGTAATCATGGGAAACGAGAATGACATCGGATCAGCAACTTTCGTCAATCCCAGTTTAGCCATATCTTTCAATCGGATCTGCTATCTCGGGAGTGCAGGGGCTCACGGCATAAGTCTGTGCTCTCTTTTGACAACTGCGACGATCTGCTCAAAAGCATAAACAAGTCTTTCCTTATCAGGTAGCTGGTATGTGCGAACAGCTTGCTGACCCCGCTCGCTGTAGAAGACGAAAGCGGGGAGATGGTGACTACAACAGCCAATTGGGATGACGAAGACCAGCCATTCCCCCCACCCCACCCCCATAGCGGCTCCACTCCTAGAAAAAAAAAGTCCAACGGCTAGGCTGGGCTGGCGCAAAGAGGTCCCTCATCCACAGCAAATCTTGCCTCGCTCTTCAGGTCAAAATCAGAAAGCAAACTTCCCCGCCCTCCGCATTCGGCCACACCAGCTCCCACCTCACATCAACAATACCAACACACACGTCGCGACACCGGACCGCCGCCCCAGTGAGTTTCGACTCACCGTTACAGACATCTCCGATTGCCGAGTCTTTCCTGCGAGCTCCGTCCGCACCTCACGCCGCGCCCGGCCCGGGAGGGGGTCCCCGAGCCCGCCTCTGCTGCGTCTTGTCTTGTCTCACCCCGACTGACCGTCCGTCGTGCCCTGCATGGATGGTCTGGCCATCGTCGCTGCCGGCGGGGCCACGCCCGTCTCGCCCGCCAGTCCCACGAACACCCGTCATGCTCACAACGGGCCTCCCAAGAGGAAGCACAGCAGTATGGCCTTGGATAGCAGCCCGGGCAGCAATGTAGGTCATGACGACGAAAATGGCGAGCCAGATTCTAAAAAACGCCAGCCCGGCGTGAAACGCGCTTGCAACGAGTGCCGTCAACAGAAGGTGAGTCACCTCGCGAACCTCAAGCCATTGCAAGATTCACCACTCGGCTGACAAACCCTCAATCGGAACAGTTGCGATGCGACGTTGTACAAGAGCCCTTTCAGAGTTGCTCACGGTGCAATCGCCTCAAGCTTGACTGCAAGATTGAGTCAAACTTCAAGCGCGTCGGCAAGCGCTCGAAGCACGCCGAGATGGAGAAGGAAATCGACAGGTTGCGTCGCAACATTGCACGCGCCCAGAACCAGGGTTACACTGTCGAAGACGACGATCACGACCTCCAGTCTCCCATCGCAACGAGCGTGTATACCCACACCCGGAACCCCTCTCTTATGGGCTCCGATGAGGCCGTATCCTCGCTGCTACACCTAAAGAGGGGCGGGTCCTACAGTCTACCGCGCTATACACACGAGTTGGAGAATGTCCGTCTGACCGAAGAGTCCGTAAACCAGCTGTTCAACGAATTCTTCGCATTCTACCATCCTTTCCTACCATTCCTCAACCCCCAACAGACACCCGACCAGTACTTTCAACAACACCCTCTGTTGTTTTGGTCAATCATCTCGGTTGCTGCTCGTCGGTATAGCGCAGATCCCACGCTGTTGACCTCGATATCGGGGCCTTTGACGAGGCTATTATGGTCAACCATTGGAGACGTCCCCAGCAGCTACTTCGTTGTCAAGGCTCTGTGTCTGCTGTGCACGTGGCCTCTGCCAACAAGCACGACAAGCGCTGACCCTACACATATTCTGTGCGGCGTCATGATGAAGGTTGCAACGGGTATTGGCCTTCACAGGCCTAACCACAGCCAAGACTTCTCCAGGGTGTCAGTCGATCTCAACAGAGAACAACTGCATGACCGCGTAACAACATGGGCTGTCTGCAACATCGTCGCTCAAACCATCGGTACTGGCTACGGTCAACCGGCTTCGACCCTCTACGATTGGACACTTGCCGTTCGTCGGGGCGAGGACGGGCCTTTTCGGTTGACACCCGAATTGGAGGCCAGGCTCCAGATAGAACGTTTCTGCGATAAGGTCTCTAAGGAAATGTACAGCAATGCCAGTGATCCTCGGGGAGTCGCAGGTGATGAGCATCGAGCCATGTTGATGCGGGTGTACCGGAAGGACTTTAACGAACTCCAGGCATCCATCCTCTCACAGCAACTGGGGCCCATCGTGAATCTTCATATGCGAGCCGCCGCCCTCCACCTGCGCTTGGCTGGCTTCTTTGACTCGAGTACGACACCTGGCTACATCGATGATCTTATGGGACTCTGGAGAGCCACGACAAGTTTCCTGGACAATATTCTTGAAGTCGACAAGGTCACATCACCCGGGCAGAACTCGCCCGGACAGATCCTGTTGTATGCGACAAACTACATCCAACAGATGTTGATCGCGGCAGGGTTTGCTCTGCTCAAGCTCATGCGGTCATTCTTTGCAAAGACGATCGACTATGATCGTGGCCGCAACCTCTTCCATCAGACAATCAACGCTATCCGCGCGACAAGCGTTGTGAACAACGACCTCCAGTGGCGCTTAGCTGAGCTGATGGTGCAAATGTGGAATGGAGCCCGGCTCGACAGCAACAGCACGGCATCTTACGACAACGACGACTCTCCACTGCACATTGACGACACATTGCAGTTGAAGGTGCGCTGTCGCCACAGCATGAGTCTCGTGTTCGACTCTGTCTGGCGATGGAGAGAAGAGTATCAAGCCCAAGGTAGAGGCTCGATTGATGGTAATTATCCACTCCGCTTCCACCTCCACCTTCCCGTGCTCTAGCCATTGCATCCACGTCTCTCTTCGGTGTGACTGTGATGACTGACTTACGTGCCATCCGGATTAGCCATGAAACAACCTACTAATCCAGACTCAGCGAACGAGTCCTCAGCGTCATCAACCCATTTGGACAGCACTCTCATGCCAGCCACCCAAGGATTACAAGCGAGCAGCCTGCTGTCTGCCAACGGAGCCCTTACCCCAAGCCATTCTGGCGGAATCGGCAGCCAAGCACCCAGTAACAGCATGCTGAGCAGTCTGAATTACGGCGAAACCAACTACGACTTCTTTGACCCGCAGCATTGGATGTTGGATGGCCTCCTGGACTTCAACTACAACTTCGTGCAGCCTCTCGAAGGCGCATAGGACCCAGCCTGACGCGAGGCAGCATCTATTAGAGGCACGATCATCCTCGGAGAGTCCGAATGGAGGGAAGAACGCCTGCATACTGGGGGCGAGTTTCAGACCTGCGGACAGACGGCGGACAGTCTTACTTGCATTCTGCCAGAAAGGGGTGAGTGAACGCCCCTCGGCAGATGTTGCGTTGGCCCCCCCTGTTGGGGTCCGGGGATGAGTGACTAGGTGTGCAGCTCTAGGCGATTCTCTCGTACCCCATGGTGGGCGATATTGCCCTGTCGCGGATATCCTGTCACCCGAACATACTGCTTGCGCCAGCTAGAGGACAGAGGCTTCTTGTCGGTTTTACACATGCTGTTGCCATTGGTATCCCGGAACGGAAGCTGCGCAAGAAGAGAATCTCGTTCGTATATCATTTTTCCTTGCTCTATTTCTTTACACTGGCTTCTTGACACGGCCTGTTGACGACGGTATAATCACGCGGACATTCGACAACGAGCTACATGACATGATGAGTCGACATGGGATTGTGGCTTCGGTTTGGGCGCCGTCTTGTACGTATTTTTCTATTCATCCTCGGGAGGCTTCCCTGTTTCTGTTTGCGGGATCGTCAAAGCATTGGCAATAGCGGGTGCAGGTTTCATAAGATCCACAAGTATACACAATCTCGAAGACAGCCTTAGTTAGCTGCAGCATAGTTTGAATTTACAATGTCTAATTCGAGGACCACCTTGACCGTGCTATCTCTTGGACTTGGCAAACAGAGACGTTGTCCAATGATCTGCCGATACCCTTCTGAAGCGAACGAGGCGGTCGCGTTCATGGATCACACTGTTTCCGGAGGCATGTCTGGCGGGACGGAAGATGGAGGAGGCGTGCTATGACATGGGCCGTGACGGCCGAAATGCTCCCGACCGGGGCGTCTTTCGGGCATCTAGACATCCCCGGTGCGGCAGCATCTTATCGTCCGTAACTGATCTGAGCCGTGCTGCCGAGTGACGTTTTCGGCCGTAAGTTCGCACCCGGGTAGAGACGAGTCTTGCAGCATGCAGCAGTGGAGGCATACAACAGAGCCCACCAAGCGGCCACGGCTTTGCACATACGATAGTTCACTTTGCAGAGAGGCCGAATTGTTTTCCTCTTTCCTTCATCCCGTTTCGGAGGAGTGTCCTACTTAGGACATCGGTCGCGCAAAAGCTGATAACCCTCCCACGATCGAGACGACTCGTCGTTCTGCCTGGCAAAAGGGGGGTAACATCAAACCTGCGAGCGGTGTAGCGAATGGGAAGAAAATGCAGTGCCTGACCCCCCCGGTCCTCCCATCTACAACTCCCGTCCCGAGGACGCACTGTGAGAATACAAGAGATGTGAGGTTATACAGCAACCCCACCCCCCTCCTCGGGGTTCTCTCGCCTCGTGCTGGACAGCCGCAGGCCGCTTCTGTGACAGCCCAGCGGGCGGGACTACCGTGGTATCGAATTGGCTTTGCTGTATGTGCCAGGATGCGTTTTTCTTCTTCTCCTTTGGCGACGGCGGGGGCGGCGACGCCTTGGGGTCTGGATCGGGATTAACAACCCAAGTGTGTGACTCTTTTCCCTGGCAGGTTGTGTATCTGTACGATGTCGAGAAGTACCTCGACCTGGCGACTGTGGTCGTCGCTTGTTTCCATCGTGGGAGGAGCTGGAGGGCGGGCTGATGGCGACTTGATGGGTCTAGGCGAGGCGTTCTCTCTGCCTTTCACCATTGGTGAGGTAGATTTCTGGCTGTCCAATAGACGACGTATGAAAGGGATGGAAAGTCGGTCTACAGGCACAACTTCGTCCCGTTCCTCAGCCGCTTCTGGGGTCGAGAGTCGTGGGGACAGACGAAGCGTGACCTCGGCAGCGCGGAGGGCGTCGGTCCAACCCCCATCGTCTGTTCGGTTCCACGGTAATCGTTCGAGTTCGAGGGGCGAGATCCGGGTTTGGGTCGTCGCGAGGGGTGGCAGACGGATGTCAGGGGCGGAGCAGGATGACGGTCATCCAACGGGGTCGACGATGGCGAACTCTAAGAAGACGGTCGTGCTCTGTACCGCTGTAGCAAGCGGAAGTGTCAGTCGGGAGCAAGCTTGGCCTCTGCAGACTTTTCTTGCTATTCTCGGTCGTGGACAAGAGGGGGCTGAGTGGACGCCTGGAGCAACGTCTAGAGAGAGGTAGAGAGGTTCGTGTGGATCGCTGCGCTTGTTTAACGCCTGTGGATACAACATTCGCGGTCGTCTACTGTTGGCCGTGGGACGGTGTCTCTCTCTTTCGCTGCTCTTTGTGTGGTGTTCGGTTGTTGGGGGCCATTTGTCGGTTGGTTGGTTGGTCGTTTTGGTTGTCCGTCCCTTGCAGAGCTTCACAGCCCCAGACGGGATCCATCACTCCGCCACTCGAGCTGCCCGCATTGAAAGAGAGAGGAAAAATACATGGGAGCCTGTAAGCTACAGAGATAGCAATGACGAGTGGGCGAAGAGTCGTTTGCGTGCCTCGTTCCTGCAGATGGGCTTAAAACAGGCTTGCCGCTAAGTTGAAGCAGCGCGCTCGTAGGTTCGAGTACCGTAAGAGATGCGGATGGGCACCGCAGCAGGAGCACGGGATCACTGTGCAACGTGAAAAGTCAGATCCGAAGCTGCGGTCGAAAGATTGGGGGTGCGAAGTAGAGGGCACAGCAGCAGGGGCGTTTGGCTCCTCAGAGAACGACCGGCTGGCCGACGCAATGAGCCTCCAAGATGGATCAGAAGTTCGTCGGCGGGAGGCGCAATTTGTCGGATTACGCAGAGAAACCTCCGCGGATTGCACAACGGCGTAGGAGGCCGCTTCGTTTGACGTCCGGATTCGCCGTGGAAGCGGACGCGGGGGCTTCGCAGGCACTTGGCCGCGTTTTCGGGCCTCTGTTGTGGCCTCCCACGTCGAGAGCCAGTCACAACAACGACATGGTCAATGAGCTATATTACAGGGAAATAAAATGGAAAGAACGCCTTGCGAGGCTTTGTTCTCTCCCCATGTCATCACCGTCCTAGAGACTCGACTTTGGCAACAAACACTGGACATTTTTCGCGTAGCGTAGCGGAGGCCCCAAGAAAGTCAGGAGTGGACCAGACAAGAGACCCAGTTCGTCAAGACCGCCCATGTTCATCATGATCAATCAGTGAGCCGCTTCTCCAGTGGAAATCAGTCGATCTTCTTCGTCCAGATTAGAGTGCTGATTATCCCCACAGAGGCCTAGCGAGGGCTCACACGCGCACCAACGGCGGCTTTTGAAACGCTCGGAGAATCTCGTTACGGCCGTTGGCTGCGCCTTTCCCGTCTATAGTTCAGGTGGGAACAGAAGCTCGACAAAGAGCACTGCATTTGGGGGCTCAAACAGAGGCGTCTGACTTGCCCGCCGCAGCTAGGTGGTGGTGGCGCCGCTTAATCTCTTTAGACGGGTGTTTGGTTCGACGTCAACGCGACTACCAAGCTTGGCTTCAGGAGGACCAGAAAGAGATCCTTCCTCTCCCGTGGGGCCGGTTTTCCGCTGTTCCAGATGTGACATGAGGGAAAATCGGTCTTACGGGCGCAACCGGCGAGGGGGCCTGACGCCCGTCTTTGTCCATCCAAACTAGGCCAGTCATGGTAACTTCTTCCACTCGGAACCACAATGACGCGCGTTGGGTATTCTCACCCCCTCTCCCTCACGGATAGAACTCGAACAATGACTATCCATGACAGTTGCAGAGACTTGTCACAGCGCAGAATGGAGGTGTCGCCCATGATTCGTGGATGCCAGGGATGGCGACAGCAGCTCAACGGGGGCCACCACCACCGAAGGCGGATAGTTTGCTTCGCTGTTGTGTAGCTTCATTGGTCGGGGAGGAAACAGAATCCACGGAGAGGTGTCAGCTCACAGAAAGTATCTGGGGGTTCTCAAACCCCCTCGCCAGTGTGGGAGGTCTTGTCACAACCGGAGCCAGAAGGGCCAAGTGATGAAAGATGGGAGGGTAAGCCTGCCTGGACATGCGACAATCGGCTGCATCCCCTTCCAGAAAGAGCTGCCTTTATCGGCTCTGTTGAGCAGTTTTTCCATTCAGAGAAAGTTGCCAAAGGCCGAGGGCCGTGTGTGGTTCTTCGTTATACATGCCTTTCGTCGGAGGACATCCCCTAAAGCCGAATGGCTCGTCGAAGACCGACGTGGAGCAACGCGCCACCTGTATGAGGGTAGGGGAACCCATGGACGGGTTGAACGGTGTCTCATCCGGTATCTTCTTGTACCCCCGAACTGCCTTCTCCAAGCCTCAGGGGTAACCGTCCAGTCCACGTCCAGGGGCCGTTAGACTTCATTGATTGCGAAGGGTGGTGGAGTCTCGGGGTTGCACGGGGCAGCGAGGGCAAGCGTCATCGGCCCATTCCTACTAACAATCTCGGACGGAAAGCACACAAGGCAAGGCTTGCAGCGAGATCACCGTCAGGGGCGTCGCTACCTTGGACGAAGGTGACCCTTTGTCCACGGCCTCAACACCATATCATAACTTGGCAGGCAGTCAAGAGCATCGTATCTGGATGCTGACGCCCGGCTAGTCAGTATGGACATGGCTGCTGATCGGCGGCTTTCGCGCGACCTTGCCGCCAGAAGCTTTCGGGCTATTTCTCGGTAGGTAGCCAGAGTCGAACGACGAGCTGCGCCGTCAGGTCCCAGCAGAGGACGCTTTGCTGTGGATACTTTTGTCATGGCACCTCCAGTAAGGTTCTCAGCGGTAGATAGTTGATTGATCAAGACCCGACAGACTGGAAGCGCCCAATGTGCATGAAGACGTGCAATGCGACGCACGAGGCAGTGCCTCAAGCGAAGTCGAGCAACGTTGGTTCGAGGTTGAGCAGGATTGTGATAGGAGAGGCCAGTAACCGCGTCTGAAGCCGGTGACAAACGCGACCAGCGGCGTGATGAGGTGGTGATGGCCAATGGCGGCGACAGAATATGCGACCTGGGCGCTAAGAGTGCAGAATATTCGAGTACGGGGCTGCGGTTGTTTCCTTGTCAGGCTGTTTGTTTCCTTACCGGTAAGGATTTCTGGGTCAGGTTGACGACCCTGGGTGTGACCACCGACGGAGAGCCTAGGGCCTCATGAGACGGCCGAGCCCGAGTATGTAGCCAGGTCGTCCTCACACTGAAGCTGTTTTTCGGTTCCATCACTTGGTCGCCTCAACAGCCGGCCGGCAGAATTGGACGGCTATGAACAGTTGACAACAGGGGCATAGCAAGGCTTAAGCGGCACAGAGGGCCTTTTTGCTGTGGCACAGACTCTGGGCTTACAATGCGAAGGCTCAGACCGTAACTCAGCCCTCTGTGCCGGCACATATCCGTAGAAAGGATGATCTGCAAGGTACCATCGGCTTAAAGCCATGAGGAAAGGGCCGGCACGCGAGGGCGGAACGACGTCGACTTGTCTGTCATCGAAGCAAGCGTAGCATCAGCGGGAACTCGGCTCACCAAGGATACGCCATGGCCAAGATGGGATCGAGCAAGGAGGAGGCGGCGGTGGCGGCGGCCAGGAACAACAAAGTTGGGGGGACACTGCTGCAGCAAGCCGGGTGGTGTGGAAGACTGCTGAAGCTCAAGCGCGGCGCGTGAGTCCTGACAAGGTGGGCGGGCGTGAGACATCGCGGTTAAAAACTGGACAAACTGTGCGCTGTTGGTAGTTTTCTCTTGGTGATGGCAGCTTGCTCGAAGTGAGAGAGCTCCCTTTTGGAGTTGACAGCCGGGCCGTGAGTGGTTGGCACCGCTTAACCTTCACGTTGGAGTAAACAGACGCGCGCTAACTCCGAACACCAGTACCGGTCTCTGACCAGTGAGGTGTGTGCGAGGAAGTGGAGAGGGGTGGGGCGAGCAAGACAGCGAAGCCAGCGGGGCGTGGAAGGGGGTGGGAAAGAATGAGAGGGAGAGGGGGGTAAAGGTTCTGCGGCCTTAGGCTCAACTCGACCCCCCATCGCCCTGACAAAAAGGCTTCGAGGCGATCCAATGATAACCACGCATGACCAGCTGCTCCACTAGTATCAACGCTAATTTAGCGCGAACCAGACTGTCGGGTCGGCTATAGCAGGGATATCCTTGACGGGGAAAAAATATGAGAACTGAGCGTATTGGCTCTGTGACGGTCTCTCCCCCCTCCTCTCTCTCTGTAGTAGTTGTCGCGTTCCTCTCCTCCTCTCTCTTTCTTTGTACTGGCTGCTTTACGTGGAAATTCATTGTTCGGCTTCGCTCAATCGGAGACTATGGTCAAGGGTGTCTGTCTGGAATGCATTTGATGTTGTCAATCAGCCCATTTCTTACCTATTCACGAAGCGAGCCCCGAAAGGGGGGGGGGGGGGGGGGGTATGAACCAGACTGGGCTGTGGTGGCGTGCTGCCGACCGTTTGTACAGACTCTGTACTCCTACTGAGCCCCCTCATTTCGACTTCCACGTCCATCTTGCGGAATCCGTTACACAGATGATTCGCACAAGAAAAGGCTCCGGGCCGGCAAACTACGTTATCGCGTTGTGAAATGGATCTCAGATCGTGGCGGGCAGCCGCACCTTATGTGCTCTTCAGATCGGACGGCTCCCGCCTGTATTACCCGTTCACTTGGTCAGTCCTGGTGGATGTACTTCCCACTCCAAGACGAACATTACACAGCGGCCTATGTCTCCCGACATAAGTGCTCGGCCCGAGGGTCGACAGAAACTTCATGGTTTCCACAGACGAGGTGTGGAAATGACATGGAGACTCGATGTCATGGGAGGAGGCGAAACGACGCGGATACCACCTCCGAACAGAGAGTGTGCGTTGTGTGTCTGGATGCTGCAGCAAAATCTGCATGGGCAAGGGAACCACCCCCCCGCCCTCCACCTCGCCTTGGCTAATTTTGCAATTCCCCAAAGAGCTATCTATGACCTGGTATGAGGGTGTCTCTCGTTGCCAGGCTGAGAAGGACCAGGTTGTCAGGAAGAAGTCAACTATTGACGACGACGACGACGACGACGACTACCTAGTTCTCGGGTGACGGGTAACTGGTTAAGGGATTCCGGTTTGTAAAACCCAGTCCAGCCCAATCTTCCATGTTGATGGAATACTCCCCGGACACACCCACCCGCAAGGAATGTACATTGGTCGTCCTATGGACTGCGGACTCGGTCGACTCCTCCTTATCCAAAGACTTGTGGGAGCATCACCCACACATTCGCACACACTTTGTACACTGCACACATCAGCGCCCCGGACCGACCCCACCGTCCCTGGCCCCCTCCCCCCTCTAGGATTTACACTTGGTCCTGGGCACTGGCTGTTCTGTTCCGCGATGCTTGGCGCAAGGCCAGGGCCAGAGATTCGCTGGGGCGATGCAAACATTGCCACATATACATATCGGCCATCACGAACATCCAGGTCCATTGAAAGGCCAGCAGTCGGGGCAGATGGATACCTGTAAGAAAACAGACGAGGATCGGCAATCGTACGCTATGTGTGAATAACCGACGTATGCGGGTAGCAGGCGAATAGCGGTGGCTCATGACTAAGGTAAAGTCAAGATGCCACTCGGGGAGAAGTATCCTCGACGAGGCACGTTTCCATAAACTCAAAGCCACGGAGTACCTACTTAGTAGGCATGTTGCCAAGGTTGCGAATGTGCCGGACGGTCCAATACAGAGCTGAAGGTGACGGGGCACTTTCTTGGACGGGACTGGAATGTGAGGCCAGATCAACACAGAAGCGGGCCCGGCTTGTCGAGTTCATCACCCATGCCTCTGAGGGAAAAAAGGAAAAGGTAAGGCAGAGCAGAGAGTAGAGCAGTAGGTGCGAGGCAAGATAGGTACGTATCGCAATATGAACACGCCCCATTTGGGATCATACCCCGGCTCGTTGACCCCGTTGCGGCCGCCGCTAAAGCCAATCAAAGAGATTCGAGGCAATGACACTCGGTCGTATCCCTTCCCTTCTAGTGACCCCCCCCCCCTCCCTCCACGCTCCTCTCTGTTTCCTCTGCCCTTTTGGCCCTGTACCTGGACCGGTACGCTAAACTACCTTACCACACGTAGTTTATCTTCGACAAGGACGCTACCTGCCGCTCATCACCTGTCGCTACCGCCTCCGCCTCGGTCTCTGCTCTCTCCTCCATTGCACCCTCTCTGTGGCTCCGTGTACAATACCCCGTCATCTTATTCCCATGACAAATTCCTGTGCCCGAGACTGATGTCCACCATATCGCAAGCTGCGGATGTATCGACCTTTTCACATATACATCTTGCGCATAGGTACACAATGCTACATAGTACCCGTCGTAACCCGCGCATTGCTTCCAGGCCCTCGACCCCCCCCCCCCACCCAGTCACTTACTTGCTTCATTTATTCCTCATAGACTTCAAAGCAATCATCCAGAGGATCTGGTTCCTGGTTAGTGTCCAAGATCGGGTCTAATTCCTCTTTTCTCGTCCTCGGCCCTCTCCACCAAGGGAACCCGTGCGAGTGCCATCGCGGGACAATCCCGTCAGAGGCGATCCATGCTGCTCTTGGCATCGTCTGGGTCCGTTACGTGCGTAAGGACGTCCGTCCGTCCGTAAAGCACAAGCTCTGCGGAGTTGATGGCCCCCCAATCGAATCGTCACTCCATTTCCGCTATCTGCTCTGAGACTACAGTTATTCCGGCACACCACTCTCCTAGGATAGAAACATCCAAGCAATATTGCTTTTGACGACACGATCCCCGATGATCGGGTCCTTTCCTCTGGATCTTGGGCTCCAATGCCTGCTTCGAGGTCATTGGCCGGTCCAGTAATCCCAAATACACGGGCACGCGTCTCTTGACTGAAAGGGATAGATGTTGACCCCCAGCGAGGCCTTTCTTTGCCTGTTTTGCCTGTCGTCTCTTATCTTTTCGGCACATCTACCAGCTTGCCGGGTTTCTTGTGGTTGCGACCCGGGTAATCGCAGGCCAACCCTGTCTTCCTGTGGGGTGACTGTCTTCGCGCTTCTTCGTGTCCACCATTTGGCAAGCTTCCCTCTTTGCACCTCTCTCACGATACCGTAAAGGCAGAGCAGGTATATCGTGTGCGCCACCCCCCCCCCCCCCCCCCCCCCGAACGATTGCCCCGTCTTCAATTTCGACCCTTACCTTTGGTGGCCTACCCAGATCAGCGTAGGGTGCACCGGACGATATCCGTACAAGCCCCAGAAATCTACGCCGCACCCGCGCCGAATGTCTCATTCGTACACGCCTCTCCTCCCCTCTTTGTCTCTCTCTCCTCTGTCTGCCTACACTCTCCATTGGCAATGGTCGTCTAGCGTGCCTGCCCCCATACATCCCGTCTGCCTGCTCGTCCGTGCCGTTCATGCAAGAGCGAGTTCGTGCCGCATGGCCTGGGAGAGATGACGGACTGGCAGTTGTCGTGAGCCAGCAGCATGAGAACCCAACGGAGAAGAAAAAGGGGTTCGTCTTGATCGAATCAGACGGGTATAAGCAAGTCGTCATCTTTCTCTCACTGCAAAGCACCTGCTCTGCCGCACCCCGCCACTCCTCAATGGCCCAAGATACGGCTTCTCAAGATAGAAACGGTCATGCGAAGACCCGGGCTTAGACCAAAACAAGTCTGATGTGCTGAGCCTCGCCCATCAGTCGTTCTGTTCTCTTTCTCCACCTGCCCCGCGCCTTTCCCATCGTCTAGGCGCTCTGAAACGGCCGCAACGGAGGCAGCAAACGAGGTGGATGAGTGTCTGAGAGAGAGGTAGTCGTGCTTGGGTAGGCTGGAACATACGCGGCTGGGCAGCATCTGCTGCGAATGCGACGCTGCAGACCTACCTGGGTAGTAGGTAGGTACGTAGGCAGTTCTGCTGGTACCGGTAACCTCTCAGAATCTTTTCACTTTATCCCCTTCTCTTTCCCCGTCCATTGAGTTGTGGAGACAGGTATCTGTACACGCCCCATGCCCTCTATCTATCTCTCGTGCTTTCTGCTTTCACCTCGCTCCATCTATCTGTCTGTACGGCCTCCCTCCCCCCTCCCCAATTCCCGCACACGCCCCCCCCCCCAAGCACTCGGCTGTACATCGACCCGCATCTACAGCGTTGCACTAACCGTCCTTGACAGCCCCGGGCGGCTATCGTCTGCTGCTACGAGAAGCTGCCCACACCCTTGTCCCGCATGCTATCTGCATCTGTCTCTTTCGCACACACACACACACACACACATACACATTTTCTCTCTCTCTCTCTCTCCCCTCTCCAGGCCTGCGTGTGCTGAATAGGTACCACGGTCTGATGTACCTCACGTACCTTCTTCCCGGCCACCTTTTGGACCCTGGCGATGGTCCCCGCTGCCTTCAACCCTCGAGGAGTGGCACTTTGTCAAGTCGTCTCCTCGACTGATAGGCTCCCCTTGCAAAGAAAAGACAAACCTTTGATCGACACCATGGCTGTCCACATCGCTCGTCATTAATAGGCCGCGGCCGTCTCCTGTCCTCATGAGGCTCTCTTCTCATCCCTTCCACTTTACAAGTCTCGTCGGAAAGGCTGACTCGGTTTGCTTTCTCTGCTCTATATTACTGTGCCCTCCCCCCTCTCCAGATCCTTGGACGGACAAGACAAACCCCACACCCCACAACATCATCACAAAGTTAGATGCGCCTACAAGACTCGCAAGAGCTTCTTCGTGGTCACCAAGGTTTCTTCCAGGACACCACCACCACTACCGGTCACTCTGAGCCCAGTTCCTTCTTAAACTGTAGAGACCTCTCCATCGCCATTCACTTGACCATGGCAAACCAAAACTACATCGACCAGACATCGGTTCATCCCGACGGACTGTCAGACCACATGATTAGCAGGCGGTCATCCACGATCCAACCCTATAACACTGCCTATCCAGAGCTCGAAAGCCCCCCTTACTCTGTAAGTCGACTCGTGTGGCTCCCGATCATCCCTCAACTCGAGCCTAACAGTCCTCAGGTTACATCCTTTGGCCAGGAGCACCAGATCAACGAGACACATCTGCTGACGCCCGTCTCCGGCATCGGCTCGCCTTGTCTCCAGCAAAGCGCCAACATTTCTCAGTACCCCTCTGCGATGACACCAATGCAACCGCAAGCCAGCCCCTCTGGCCCTTCAAGGATGCCTTGGCACAATTCCGTCAACATGAGCGCGACCCAGAGCCAGGTTGGCTCTCCCATGCCCATAAACCCGCCAACTTCGGAGAGCCATTTCGAGATGAGCTACATCGCGGCAGAAAACGACGATATCCCCGAGCCACCCACAGACTACTATTGGGGCAACTACACTGTTTCCGCCCAGGCGGAGCCTGAACAAGGATCTCTGTCGCCTCAAGTGTCCCCAGAGTATTACATGCCGCACAACGGGCATCACGTTATGCAACCACAACCAATGATGGGTCAGATGCCTTCGGAGCTGCGATTGCCACATCACGCTCCTCCTCCTGTTCACGCGCCATACTACCCCCAGCAAAGCCCCGCCCCTTGGGTAGAACAAGCCGACATCACCGACTTCAAGACTGAGGCTACAAGGAGGCGCCAACTCGGATATTCCCTTCCCAGCACGCAGATTGCTCGTCGGGAGAACACTGCGCAAACATCTGGACCTTCGAGGCCTATCCGTCCCCAGCCCGTAGGGCGAGTGGCGAGGCAAGCTCGTGTGAGGGGTCGGGCCACAACACCATCACCAGAATCGACAGCGGTCGTTGATATTGCTCAGGTACAGCTTGAAGAGGCCATTCCCGATCTTCCCGACGATTTCGTCATCAAAGAGGACTGTCCCGATGAGCACCGGTTTCTCTTCGAGAGGGTGCGGGAGTTGACGGCCAATGGCATTAGGGGGCGTGGCATGTGGCCGATAATAGTGGTGGAGTTCAATGCCAGGTTCAACTGCGACTCCGACATTGGTCGTCTTCAAATGCTGGTGAAGAGAGGAAGATACAAATACCTCGCGATGTCGCCGAGAGATGTGAGTTTGCCCCGTTTCCTCAACAGCATCATCGAAACCACCCCCCATGCTGACCGAAGAACAGAAATATATTGCGGCCAAGGCCTACGGCTTCGCCTGCCAACAATTTCACAGGACGGTCCATCTTAAGTTCAAGGAGTTTGGCGGCGGTCAGGAAACCCCTTGGGGTGAAACTGACCTCGAGGCCTTCGCAGTCGACATCGGCTTGGTGGACGATGGCTACGTGCCCCTGCCGTCTGATCCCCAGGTGAGAGTGCGCAGGGTGAACAAGCTTAGCAGCCGACTCAGATCCGGTGCTTACTCCAACGCCGTCCTTCAGGAGGCAGAGAACAACGGCGGCAGGGTTTTGGAACAGAACCCGAAATTGCTTGACAAGGTAATGGGGGAGATCTTCGACTATAGAGGCGAAGAAATTCTCAGGGGGGAAGAGGATGAGGCCGAGACCACTCTTGACAATATCTACCAGACTCGCTCAAAGGGAAAGAGCCGTCAGGGGGGGGGCAAGCTCGAAGAATGTCAGGGTGTGGACGACACATCTGGCAGCGTTGCCAGCACCGGCAAGGTCGCCAGGCCAAGGAGGGCACCAG
Organism: Colletotrichum cereale; assembly: GCA_034509685.1. NCBI lineage: Eukaryota > Fungi > Ascomycota > Sordariomycetes > Glomerellales > Glomerellaceae > Colletotrichum > Colletotrichum cereale. Next base: position 65,831 of record JASUDE010000047.1, on the reverse strand, counting down.
CAAGGCCCAGGGCACCAGCAAAGCCTAGGGCCAAGGGACGCCTCATGCCGAAAACAAGAGCTTCTTGAGGAGTTTTTCTACAAGAGTGTGCACAGCACGAGAGCTACAGCGGCCTTTCAACTCTCAGTATCATTGGTTGCGCTCTAGGGTTACAGGATCGGGTCATACTTTTTGCTAAATCAGCTCAGAGATGGCGGATGGATTGTTCGGGGGTTTTTGTTCTTTTCTTTGCTTTATGGGGGTTTTCACATTTCTTCTCCTGCTCATTTTTCTTCAAGAGGAAGATACCACTCATTTGGGATTTCGCAGGGGGGTTACACATACCGTTACTTACATCTATCTACGCTCACGTCCACACTTCTCTGTACATATTATTTCGTGGAGTATGCTACGACTTATCCATCACACATACGAAAGCATACCATATTTATCTTCTCACACTCACTTTGTCGCTTGATTACTCTCTCTGCTCATCCCAATGCCTAAGACTAATGTTGCGTGCACTGCTGAAAGGGTTGCCTCCGTTCACTACTTCACAATCTGTGGCCGCGAAAGCGCCACTGTTCTGCCTACCAGACCTCCGAATGACACCGAGTAGTAGGTACGCGTCCTCATCTATTTCCAGGCAGGGTTCCCGAGTTTTCGGGACCAAGGCAGCATTCGCACTCGCCGACGCGCCATGTAACGCTACCAACAGTCTCATGACGACAAGGCAGCACAAGGCCATGAAGACCAAAACGGGGATCGCTTCTGTCACTCTACCTGTTGATGCAAAGTCAATGGAACGCGCCAAGAGACAGAGACAGTGACCCGCTGTGCTGCCCTTCCCCTTCTCCTCTTCCGCTGCCACGCCGCAACCAAAGCGACGACGACGGTGAAGAGGACGAGCAGCACGCCTTCTTCGTCTAGGTTGTCAATGCTCTCTCCATGCTAGACAACACTGGCCTGACCCTCCTCGACGAGGGCCCCGTCCGTGCTTTCCCACCCCCAGTGCCGAGGGGCGGGCGAAGCGAGTGATGGGAAGGGGAGGGATGTGATGGACCCAAAGACCAGGGAAAACATGGCAAGGGGCATAACGGAAGAAGAGGGTGCATCCTGCGGCTGTGGCTTTTGAACGGTGGTGGATCATCCCTTGTTAACCCTGCGCTGCCACGACGACTAAGATACGGCAAGACGACATCCACAGCCAGACCGTGTCTGCGGCCCTTCTGGCCCGGATACGATGTGCTGCTTTTCCGCAGCCCAGGCAATCGAGACTTATACCCTTTTTGCTCGAATTAGTGGGTACATGGAATGGATAAGCCAGGACAGGGGGTAGGGGGACTAGGTGAGGTAGTGCTAAGGAGAGAGAGAGAGAAGGGAAGAAGGTAGGGGAAAAGGATAAAGATAAAAGGTCCATATTGGGAGGGAAGAGAGTGGGAGGAGACAAGCAGCAGCCGGGAAAAGGGCATTGTCTCGTCAGGGATCACGAGCTCGGCAGGCAAAAACCTAAAAGACAAGGACAGGCAGGACAGCGACGCCAGGCAAAAGAACGGGAGACAGGTTGATTGGGCAAGGGGGGGGGGTCGTCAGAGATGGGGAGATGGGGAGATGGGGAGATGGGGAGATGGGAGATGGGAGATGGGAATGATGGGAGTGGTCGCCTGTCCGCTCCGTCCCTCTTGTTTCCCCGGGGCATCCCCGTATGGTGCCCGCGCGTTAGGTACCTTGGCCTCTTTCCCCCTCCCCATCAAGAAAAAGAGAACACGCCCCAAGGAACCCGGTCCTCAAGTGGGGCAAACGGTGGATCCCAGACGACGGCCCCGCAGAGCGGCTTCCGCGTACTGTGATTGTCGCTCCCCGCCAAGACAGGCTTCGGCTTCCCGGGGTGGCTCTGGCACGCTGCTGCCACTTTGCTCACGTGAGGTGGGAAGTCTGTGAGGAAACTCCGGGAGCACCACGATTGCTGGTTGCTGAGTTGAACGACGAGGACGAGTACGGGGACGGCAACGAATATCAAAGCAAATACATATGCACTCGTATAGTACATATATCTTTCGGAGTAATCCAAGGCCTGGTTGGTGGTGGCGGCGCGCCGCCCGCCACCTCTGGGCATTGCGGATACGGCCGTCCCCAAAATGACAATATGAAGAGCCGCTTTCTTGCTGGAAAATCGACGGTCACTGTAGAGCAAGCCCAGCATGAAGCTCATCTCGCTGGGTCTAGGGCGTCGACATGGTGCCCAGACGTCTGTAAGCCTGTCGATCCGAAATCTCAGTCTACGCAATGTCATATAATTCCAATTGTATTGAATGTGCATTTCATGGCTTCGTCTGGAGGAGAGGGGGACGGGGGTTGGTTCGGAACGAGACTCGTCTTCCCCTCCATCCGCTTCCTCTCATCTTCATGCCCCTCAGGGGTGGCCTTGACCGGTGTGGTGACCGGGTTTGATCGCGGACCAGTGGTTGATCCTCCTGCTTCACAGGTTCCGGGAATAGAGGACTCGGCGAGCGAAAGGGAGAGAGGGAGAGAGAGAGAGGATAAGAGGCACAACCTGGGCCCCGGGAGGGGGGCGCTCGAAGATGAGGGAGAAAGAGAAGCGTGTGACGAAAGATGTGATGAACCCCTGCTTCGCAAACCATTACGGATAGATACTGATAAAAAACAACACTATGAACCCTGAAAAGGCTGCCAGCCGGACCAGCTGGTACGTGCACATTCCCGACCTCCCTCCCTCCCGGCCCTGCCCTGCCCTGTCCACGCACGCCGCTGACGAAATTTGAAGAGAGAAAGCAGTACGAGAGAGGCAGAGAGGAGGGAAATGAACAAGAGGGCCCATTTGGATCGACCGCGCTGCTAGTATGTCGCAGATCTAGAAAGGCCGAGGCGACTATCGTTGTAGGCGGGGGGGAGGAAGGCATGGGGGAGGGAAGGTATCATGGTGAGAGAGTCGAAAGAGGAAATCGATGGCGGAAGGCGTGCTCTCTCGCTCGCGAGGACCAGACGTTCCGTCCGCACCCTGCTGTGGAGCTCCATCCCCCCCCCCCCCCTGAAGAGGCTTCCAGGGGATCTCCACTGGTCTACTATGTAGTCTGGTGTGCAGCGACACCTTCATCAACGGTCCCGGAAACTCGGTAAATGACCTGTGGACGACGTGTGATAGCGTAAAACAGCAAACGCTCATTTTGGCAAGATTTTCTTTTTTTCTGCATATGAGAGAGAGGGGGAGGGAGAAAGAGACAGAAGGCGGGACGGACGGAGACTGAGAGAGCGATGGAAGAGACCCCCCTCCCCCCTGCTCGGCTGGGGGCCACGGGCCCCAAGGTACCCGATGGCGTTGATCGCCGACCACAAGGGAGATGGGAGATATTTGCGACTGGGCTGAGCTGCCACCGTCGAAGCGATGTAGCCCTCTGTTGCGGCTTGTCTATCCTCCCGCCCAGGCAGGCCAAGGCCAACCTTGTTCGGCGCACACGTCAATGTCATTACCCACTTTTTATATCTGCTCTCTCTCGGTGATCTTTCCAGACTACGGTCTTGTTTGTCACCTCACACCATTCCCGGCGGCCGCCCTTTTGTGAGGTGGTATTCTCGTGTACCTATGAATGCGTGTATGTAGGCCCCTTGGTTCGACCCGTGCGTCCCGCTCCCGCAAGCGCGAGGCCTCATAGGTTGGTTGCATTTCGCGGAATGGCAGACCCCGGATTCGGCGCATCATCGACGCCCACCCCCCCCGACCTTGCTTGCGCCTGTCCGAACCGCCCTTCTTGTTCGACTTGGTTCCAACGGCCGAAGCGCGAGGCGCCTGTGAGCCAGGCCGGAAAGGCCATCATGCCATCTATCACGTCTGCCATGCACCACATCCGGAAGGGGATGCCAGATCATCGGCTGTCCACCAAAAGGAGTGGCCGGTAATTCACATCTGCAGCGGCTAAGCCACTACTCATACGAGAGCCAGCCAGTAGCATTGCTATCCGTCCTCTCGGGACGAATCAAAATTGCAGGATGGAACCGCCTGCCGGGTATAACCTCTCTCTTGCAGACAAAGTCGCAGCGCGGCCCATTCAGCGAGGCCAGAAAGCAAGCAAGCAAGCAGGCAAGCTAGGTGGTAGGTTGGTCGGGGTGGGCCATCGCGCCAGCAGCGCCAGCAAGACTGTCGTCTCCCACCCCTCCCCCCCTTCTCCCTTCCTCCCTCCCCCCCTCTCTCTCTCTCTGCTTTTCCCACCAGTAGGCGCTCGCTTGCCTCCATGCTGCCAATAGAGCGACGAAAAAGAGGTTCTTTGCCGCAGAGCTTCTGCAGCATCTGTCTCAATATTCACTCTCTTTGCAGGCCCCGACCCAGAGTATCGGGTTCAAAGTCGGTGAAGACAAATCTGCTCTTGTTCCACAAAGGCATCCAAGTCGTCCTTCTCCTGCCTCATTTGGAACACTCGAAACAGTACTGGTGCCGAAATAGCTGGTTCGTTCGTCCTCTCGCCATTGATATCGCACGATTGCCTACGCCCTCAGGCAAGGGTGTGGGGGAAGCATTGCGCCCGCAGTCGAGGTTTCTGTATCCCGGCACTCACGGCACGCTCCGCCGTTGTGATGGGAGCGCCCTACCAATCTTCCTGGAACATTTGGAAGCGCAAGAAGTTCTGGTTCCGCGCCACGGACCGGGGGGCTGAGGACATCAAGGACCTGACAAATGCACCCCGCGCCGGGTGTGCCTCCAGAATCACAAGTGCGGAATGAGAATTTGTATACGCGAGTGACGATCTTGGATTGCGGGCGTTACAGTAAAGCGATGGCTGCTCACAGTTGTCGCCTGGGGGCTCTCGCTGCAAGTTCGGGGTTCAGACAATATCACTTCAGTCGCGTATCAGAGTTGGCGCCAAGCTGGCTATTCTTCGTTTCCTGGCGACTGAGAGTGCTTCTGTCTCCCAGAGTAGTCTTGTAACCCGGCGCTGCCGACTGACTTCTGGGTTCGCAGCGTTGCAATCCTCGGGGGTCGCAATGGAACTAGCTGATGGCAATGCATTGTTCGGAGAGCCCCTGCGAGTGGCCGAATCCCGAGTGTCGAGCACCAGGGGTTTGGGTGCGGATCCGAACGTGTGAAGCTGAAGTCATGGCCCCCCGAACTGGCCTAGCAGTGTGCGTCAGCGCAGGCAGTGCGCGGCCAGTTTGAGCGCCCCCCCTCCCCTCCTTCTGGTTGAATCATAGACGCCCCGGGGTGAGACCCCACCGTGACTCAAGCGACAAACATGGACGTCACAGTGATTCCAAGAGGGCGGCGCCGAGGTGGTCCGATTTTGAAGACCGTTTCCTCCTGATGCTGCCTGGAAACTGGAGATGAGACGGCTTTGATCGAAATGGCTCGGCAATGTGGAGGCGGCCGCCTTGAGCTTGCTGCAGGTCGACTGGCATCGCGCCCAGGGTCAGGAAGTCAGTGTACTTTGCGCAGATGTTCCTTTTGACCCTGCCCAGAAATCTGTCGATGAACAAAGGGTAGCATCATCGACGGTTGTTTGCGCTTATGCGCCGCGCCTAGGGCCTGTGGTCGTAGGCGCTTCGAGACATCTTGGCTTGTTGATGAAGTTGGTTCTGAAGGATTTTGGCGCTGTGGAGTGGGAAGTGAAGCTTCGATTAGCGCCCGAGCGCACTGGCCGCACCTTGTTCTGAAGCTCGAGACGATAAGATTGTTCGATAAAGAAGTTAAGGGAGCATGATAAGCAGCTAGGGTGGCTTGCCTCCCGTCTTTCCTCCCGTGTCTCGTAGGAATTGAAAAAGTGTCTTCTTGTTAATATTGTTTGCTTTCTTGACAAACACAGCTCTGATGCTATCCAGGTTGCCATTGCTGTATTCTTGCTTTCTTCCTTTTTTCTTGCATCTTTTCGTGTATTAACCTCGAAGTTTCTTTTCCCCTCACATTTATCTTTCCCTTTCGTGCATCTCACTGAGCGGCCGGATGCTTATGACGTGGCTGCAGAATAGCAACTAAACAGATGGTCGGTTTTCAGGTTCGCATCCCCTTACTTGACCATGGAATCTCCCTCAAGGTTCTGGATGCAGGTCTCAGAGAGATGTCGAATCTATCAGACGGCCGGCAATCAACATGTGCCTGAGCCTGGGGGGAGAGATCGATTCTCTGCATTCCACAACTTGATGGCTATTATCCTCTCTTTCGATTGATGTTACCTAGCCTGCCTAGCAACGGCTTGTCACCGAATAACTTTGCAGTGCAACCCAGGGTAGAACCAGGATCGGTTGATCCGAGTTAAAAGAAGCATCTGATGTGCTTTCACCGTTGCCATCTAGAAGCCTACGATGCACCCGACTGACTCAAGACGCCTTCGTCCGGTCTCAGAACATGGTGGCTAACGTCAGAAGTTGAGGTGCAGCGTGCAAGGGCGACTCTTTGCTGAGTCATCGGCTCCACCAATCGGGGGAAGATGACAGACATCGCATCCCACTTTGGGATTCACGTCAGGGAGGCACGAGACCTACCACGGGAAAAGAAAACCATAACTCCCAATCAACGCTCGTTTTTCTTCTTCCATTGTCAATTCGTTCCTGGTGATTTTAATGTTTCTGACTTGACTGGTCGCTTGTCGCGAATGGTCCAAACCTCCATGACGACCGCTGTCCTCAGTCGCGCATAAATCAAGAGGCATCTGCCGCTGGCAGCCCGCTGATTGATGGGAACTCTGCCCAGCGCCGTGGTTCCAAGCAGATAGCATCACCATGCTATCACAAATTCTTGTCCTGGCTCATCTGTGTCTCTTATGGCCTCTGGCCGTATCCGCGATTAGCCCTGCCCGCCTCGCCGAACTGCGCAACGCAACCACACAGGTCTTCCACCATGGCTGGGACAACTACATGCGCATCGCATTCCCGGAAGACGAGGTATGTCCACGCGAGGCTCCCTGAGCATGTCAGTATCGAACTAACTTTGGCCTACAGCTGCGCCCAATCTCCTGCACCCCACTGACGCGCGATCCCGCGAACCCCGGAAACTACGACCTTAACGATGTCCTTGGGAACTACTCTCTCACCCTCATCGATAGCCTATCAACCTTGGCGATCCTAGCTGGGACTCCATCCGATCAGAATACCGCTGTATGGGCTTTGCGGGAGTTCCAGCAGAGCGTCTCGGCTTTCGTCGAGTACTACGGAGACGGCAGACGAGGCCCTTCCGGGCAAGGCCGAAGAGCACGGGGCTTCGACCTCGACAGCAAAGTACAGGTCTTTGAGACGGTCATAAGAGTGGTGGGCGGTCTGCTAAGCGCACATTTGTTCGCCGTGGGAGAGTTGCCGATACCGGGCTACAACCCAGGTCAGGTCTCGAGCGAGGACGAGGACGAGGATCCGCTGGAACTGCGCCCAATATCCTGGCCGAACGGCTTCAAGTATGATGGTCAACTTCTAAGGCTAGCGTTGGACCTCGCGGAGAGACTTCTGCCTGCTTTCTTCACGAAGACTGGCCTACCATACCCGAGAGTGAACCTTCGACATGGCATTCCGTTCTACGTTAATTCTCCGCTACACAAAGTCTCCCGCGATGACCCAGACTCGCCTCGAAGTACGAACGAGAAAACAGATACGTGCAGTGCAGGTGCAGGGAGTCTTGTCTTGGAGTTCACCGTTCTCAGCCGGCTTACGGGCGATCCGAGATTTGAACAGCTGGCCAAGAGGGCGTTTTGGGCAGTCTGGAAAGCCAAAAGCGATATTGGTCTCATTGGGAACGCCATTGACCCTGAAAAAGGTGAATGGGTCAGCTTTGATTCTGGTATAGGTGCGGGCGTCGACAGCTTCTTCGAATATGCTCTGAAAAGCCATATTTTGCTGTCGGGCCATGAGCTCCCGAACGTCACGATATCAGAGCCACCTACGGACCGACAGTGGCTTGATCCCAATACGTTGCACGATACGCCATTGACGCCGGAGGAGAATTCTGCCGGGGCTTTCCTGGAGGCGTGGCACCACGCACATGCAGCGATCAAGCGTCATTTGTACAACGATGCGCATCATCCGTATTACATGACGGGCCACCGGACCCGTGGGTACGCTTTCACAAGCTGGATTGACAGCCTTGCAGCATTCTATCCAGGTTTGCTTGCCATGGCTGGCGAGGTCGAGGAGGCCGAGGAAGCCAACTTGCTATACACAGCCCTCTGGACCCGCTACGGTGCTTTGCCTGAGCGATGGTCTGTACGCGATCGACAGGTTGATTCCGGCATTGGCTGGTGGCCCGGTCGGCCCGAGTTCACCGAGTCGAACTATTACTTGTATCGTGCTACGAATGACCCTTGGTACGTGCACGTTGGGGAGATGGTCCTCAGTGATATCAAGAGACTGTGTTACACGAAGTGCGGTTGGTCTGGGCTCCAGAACGTCGACACAGGAGAGAAAGCCGACCGCATGCAAAGCTTTTTCCTGGGAGAAACAACCAAGTACTTGTACTTGCTTTTCGACCCAGAGCATCCTCTGAACAAGCTTGACGCTGCCTATGTTTTCACGACTGAGGCGCATCCTCTCATCATTCCTCGACGAAGGACGAAGCCGAAAAGAAAACACAAGTCCCGCCGGCGGGCCAAGAGCGTTGACGTCTACTTTGATGAGAACTTCACCAACACTTGCCCTGCTCCAAGAAAGCAAGTCCCGTTGACCGGATCGGTTCTGGCTGCGCGACCAGACGTCTTCCACGCGGCAAGTTTCGTCAACCTCCACACCATATCCAACCCGCGGAGCGGAGTGGAGTTTGTTCCTGCTGGCAAGGGAAGTAACGGCTCGATCTCCAGATACAAGGCAAACCACACATTCTTTCCTTGGACATTGCCACGATATCTCATTCCCGACAACGGCACTTGCGCGGCGTTACCGTTCAGGCCTACGCTCATCATCGAGTTCCCTTCTACTGTTCAACAGGGCAGTGTCGGCAGCGCATTCAACAATCTCTTCGCCAACACTGCTGCCTTTAAAACCCCGTTGGGCGTCAGGATATCTGCTCTGAGCGGGCTGAAAGTCCACTTCGTCCAGGAGGACTCGTTCGATTCTGCATACGACCATACCTGGCGAGTTACGCAAGTGAACCACATGCCCCTGGGGCGGGACGAACCAGTCCATATTGACGCAGACCTCCTGAAAGGCATCTCCGACCCTCTCTTCAACCGCGTCCGATACAATGGATTTATAGAGCTCATCATGATGCACGGAGAGCCAGAGGAGCATAATGCCAGCGCTCCAGTGCCCGCTGAGGGGTTGGAAGTAGAAATTGGCGATTTCGACGACCAGGTTCAGCTCACCGACGAGGCCAGGTCTGAACTGGCGGAAGACCAGGCTGCGGACAAGGGCATGAACACCGCCTACAGGTCCATGCTCAAGTCCATGATCCGCGCTGTCACATCAGTCTTTGATCCCACCAATACTCCGGCGCCTCTTCCAGCAGGAGCCCAGGCGCAATTTTATGTCGAGAGTTACATGGGGGCTTTGGCTGTGGGAAAGGGGGCTGTCCCGCTACCTGATATCCCTGACGCGTCCATTCCCACCGACGATGCTCCTCCAACCCTTCAGTGGCAGACAGTCTACCGCGCAGGCTTTGGCTGCGACGGCCGATTGCCGGACGAGGCGCCCCGCCATCATCAAGTCATCGTCATGCGCCGCGGGGGCTGCTCCTTTAGTGAAAAGATGGCCAACATACCCTCCTACACGCCCTCAGCGCGCTCCCTCCAGCTCGTCATTATCGTGGATGAGGACGAGCTGGAAAACAACTATGTCTTCAGCGCCCCGGACATGTGGGAATACGAGATGATCAAACCTCATCTAGACGTCGAGCAGATTACGCCGGCAGGACTGCGGCGGCCGCATCCCATCGCCATGGTGATGATTCGCGGCGGCGGCCCCGAGGCGTACGAGAACTTTGGAAATGCGCTTGGTGTGGGTGTTCGCAGGAAGTACTTTATCGAGACACAGGGACGGAGGGTGGACAACATCATTGTTTTGTGAAAGAAGTCGAAGAAGGGTCGTGTCGAGAGTTGCTCGGACGACGGTTGTTTCTCATCAAAGGTTCATCAAAATTTCAGGAGCATAGCGTAACAGTGTATATATGGGTCTGGAACCAGGGTGCATGGTGGATACCACTTACGGAGGAGTTTACGAGCTGTGTCTTCCCTTGGTATAGAATTGCAATTTCCTATCGTGGTCTCCGTGGCCAACTGAGCGCTACCAGTTCAATATAGAAACATCTGATTATTGTGGAAACGTAACTGGCACAGCCAAAGTGCCCATGAGGCGGTGAATTCTCTCCTTGTTCGCGAGAAATCACCGACATCTGTCAGCAATTTTCCGGTCCTTCTCATTCGAAGCAGAACAGTGCGGTCGAGGTCGTGACCACGATAGAAGTCTCAGAAGTACCCGCATCCGTGTCACCTCAATTAGCTGCATTTCCGAGTCTATATTGTGGGTCCCTGATGCCTACGCAAGACCCTGAATCTAGGTAATTAACGAGATCTCCTTCCCCTGACTAAACCTCGGTGCGGTGGCAACTTTAGCTGGTGGCGGGAATGGTATCCAGCCCCGATACCTCACCTGATAGACTCGATTCTCAGCTCGTCGACTCCATAAGCCATTAAGCCACCTAGCTACCTACCTCGCCCTACACTAACTTGCTCTCCCGTTCCAACTCGCTGCCTGGAGCCTGCCATACCCTGCCAGACCACAGCCCACCGAGCGACGTGAAGGCGTTCAGCACCTCAAAACCAGGGGTGAGGCCTATCAGCAGGGTTCAGCCTGGCCACTTGCTTCGGCTCCGTCGATGAGGGCGACAAATCGTCTTGCGTCCTTTACCTTCCACCAAAGCCTGGCCGCCCCGGGGAACGAATGCTGAGTTGAGACTCGGTGCCATGGAATCCCCGTTCTTTGACCGAGAGCCCAAGCCCAAGGCCGCAAGCTTTCAGGGGCGCCTGCAGCTGCAGGACTACATGTTCAGTACGGCGACGGCATCCGCGCCACATGGCGAGGGAGCAGCCGGGAAACCCGCGACAGCCGCAAGTCCAGGCATCCCAATCTCATCCTCGGCGCCGCTCCGCCGCAGTCCCCGAAAATCAACCCCACTCGGCCCCGTCCCGTCCCCGAACCGTGTCGCCAAGTATCGCAACGCCGCCGGCAGGAACGACAACGCAATCACAACCACAGTCAGGCCCGCGGCGTTAACGCCGGAGCCCTCCCAGCAGTCGCCTCCGGCCCCGGCCTCCGGCGTCCTCTTGTCGAAACCCCCGTCCCCGGGCTCGGACTCCGATGACCTGGCCCTCGTCCCAGCAAACAGCAGCACCACGCCGGCCAGGAACGCCAAGCCGACACTCAAGCGGAAACCGGCAAGCTACGCCCCGCCCTCAACCTACGCCCACCTCCCGCCCCTGACGGACATCCTCGCCCCCGGCCTCCTGGTCCTCTTCGTGGGGCTGAACCCGGGCCTCCGCACCGCCGCCCTCGGCCACGCCTACGCCCACCCCTCCAACCTCTTCTGGAAGCTCCTCCGCTCGTCGGGCATCACCCCGCGCCTGTGCTCGCCCACGGAGGACCGCGACCTGCCGCGGCTCTACGGCCTGGGTAACACCAACATCGTCGCCCGCCCGAGCCGCAACGGCGCGGAGCTGTCCAAGGCGGAGATGGACGAGGGCGTGGAGGTGCTGGAGGACAAGGTCCGGGGGTGCCGGCCCGAGGTGGTCTGCATCGTCGGCAAGGGCATCTGGGAGAGCATATGGCGGGTGCGGCGCGGGAGGGGGATCCGGAAGGAGGAGTTCCGGTACGGTTGGCAGGACGAAGGGGAGAACATGGGCGTCGTCGTCGCCGCCGCCGCCAAGGGGGAGGAGGCGGCCGGCGACGGTGCGCCGCCTGCGGCTTGGGCCGGTGCCAGGGTGTTTGTGGCGACGAGCACGAGCGGGCTGGCCGCTACGCTTCGTCCGGCCGAGAAGGAGAGGATTTGGAGGGAGCTGGGGGAGTGGTGTGAGCGAAGGCGGGCTGAGATAGCTACGCAGGCGCCGTGACCGTTATGTAGAGTGCTGTTGATTGCGTGAAAATAGCGTCGATTGAGCGGTTGCCCAAGTTCTCACGATTACTTTACTGTGTGACTCCATCGATACAATCATTACGCGGTAAAATAAGCTTCATTAGGAGCATTAATGGTTATTCGTTTCTGTCTAATCACTACGCATTGTTACAAACTTCGCTTTCTGAGTCTAACTGAAAATCCCTTGGCTATTCAAGAGCATCATCCACAGCGAGCCTTATTGGGTATCAAACTCGAAACCAAAGAAGTGGAAAAAGACTCATATGTACGTTCCAATCGTGATAGTGTACACCGACGCCGTCATCATCAAGCATTTTCATAGATGAGAGGGTTACGCTGCGAAGACCGTCGCAAGCACAACCGCGGCAACAGGCCAGAAACCAAGCGTCTCCACGGCAGTCCGGAAGGCAGCGGAGCCAACATCGTCGGTACCGCCAGACGCGGTCGTGCCGCTGGGCAGGGTGCCGTTAATGAGGATAGTCTCGGTGCCGTTGACCTCGCCAATGTTGACAACGGACTTGTTCAGACCGTTGTAGCTTCCGTTGCCGAGCAGCGAGTTCATGTAATCAGTGGCGTTGTTGTCCTCGCAACTGCAGGGCAGGTCTTCGGCGCAGCCACAGAGAACTGCTTTCGTTTGGTTCTCGCGCGCGGTCTCGTTATAGTAGCGATAAGGGTGGCTGTACGGGTACATATATGCTCCAGCAAGCCAGAGACCCGGCCAAAAGGCCAGAGCACCGCCTACCAAGACGAAGGGCACTATACTGCCTCTCGCCGCACCAGCCCTATAAGGGACTGCCGCACCACCTCCGTAGTATCTGCCGCCGCCGTAAGCCGGCGATGGCCCGCTGCCTGACCTTGTACTTCCGCCGGTGTTGTCGCCGGGACGACCTCTCGTACTTAGTGCATTATTAGTTGACCTGTTTTTCAAAGAACCGGACCGGGACTGCCTAAGGACTCCATACCTGGAACCACCGCCGCCACCAGTGCCTCTCGAACCTCCGGAACCTGAACCACCATTTTGTGAGCTTGAGCCCGAGCCAGAACCAGAGCTGGAGCCGCCTGTACGAGAACCCCCGGAGGAGCCTCCAGAGGAGCCTCCAGAGGAACCTCCAGAGGAGCCCCCAGACGTACTGCCGCCTGATCGAGACCCACCTGATGAACCTCCTCCGCGACCACCGCCGCCTCCTCCGCCACCCTTGCGCTTCCACAGCTTCTCGTCTTGCTGGGAGTTGTCGCGCTCAGCTTTGGGGGCGAGGAGTGCGACGTCTGATGCGTGGAGCCCGGCATCGACGGCTGCGGCCCATGCGGGCGCAAACAGCGTCAGCGCAACGACTGCGAAATCTACCCTCATTTTGCTTGTCGAGTATGAGTATGTCCAATTACTCGGTAACGTATGCGGGGGATGGCCGGGGGAAAGGTTCTTCAAATCTAAGTGGTTGATGGATAAGTGGGTAAAGTCGTTGGAAATCTTCGGGTGACTTCAAGGGTGAATGACGCGGAAAGTTGAGTTGAAAGGTGGGGGTTTGAGATTTCCCGATGGTAGGAGAAGTTTAAGAAGAGGCCGTCGCGCGGAGCCGGAAAGAATGTAATTTTGTTTCTTTCCGTTTCAAAAAAGGCCAGGCGTGTCATACGCCAAGAATTGAGCTAGGTATGCTTTGCTGTGCACCCCTCCGAAACAGGGATGCTCGGACTTGACAACAATCCCGTCAGACGATGTGTAATCGACTGAGTGGTTGCCACCGACTATTGTTTAGTCTATGACGGATGACCGGGAGGAACGCGGCGCCCAATCTCAGTGTGTGCTGCGCCCGGTGTTCGTTGTCGTGCTTATGTTATCGGCCTTTGCTCAAGCACTGGTAGAACGGGGTTCGGTTTTGGGTGGTTGGAGGGGATCGGCGTCGGGGGGATTTGTTATGGCTGCAGTGTAAGGGTGCGAATGGATGACTGCACAATGAAGTCACCTCTGAACAGTCGAATGAATGGACTTTGGGCCGTGGGCTAGTGTAGGTATGGTGGTGCAAGGTCTGTTCGGGGCGTAGGTAGGGGTTTCTTCGTTTTTTAGGTGGAGAAGATGGAGGATTGTCAGTCTACCTAGGTATGCAGGTGTTTTTGGCCTGTTGTCTGACAGGTATGAATCTCGCGAGATGGTAATAGCGAAGGTAGAAAGAAGAATGACGGAGGGGACAGAAAATCCCTTGGACATGCTCGAATTAAGTATATCATCTATATGTTCTCCTTTCCCTTTCCATCTATTGCATCCTCATTAGGCAGCAGCCACACAACTAGGGATTGGTCCTTCACCAATCTTCATTACCAGCTGGGGTTGCTTGGGGACATGATTATCGCTGCGCCCTACTGCTGAAAACAGTGATGAAGTTCGACGAAAACACTGACGTCGGTCCGTTGGTGGCGTTCAACCTGCGGTCCACAGAGAAACCGCAGGCTACCCTTGCGACCGCTTGCGGATAGGCATGGTGAAAAGAAGCTCCGCCACTGGTGTGGTCAATCATCCAGATGAAGATCCAGCACTTCAACACGTTGCGGTTGTCCCAAGGTATCCGGAGGTAAGCGCAGCCAAATTGACGCAACTGCTCAGCATAGTCGGGCAAACGCCAAGTCGGACGATTATGTGAGGAGTCTGGGGCACGGGTTTCTGCCTGATGAAGTCACAGGGTGACAGTCCCCCATCTCCTCGCTTATTCAAGCTTAATCTGTGGCTAAGGACATCGCCGAGGAGGCTGTGCGCCGCTATCACATTCCGCCCCCGCGGGTGCCATTGGCTGCAGGTGCTCAGACATTGTCACATCTCCACATCTTCTCGACCGTCTCGATGTCAGCCAAGCATCGCCGCACCAGTCAAAAGCAAAGTATCCCCGAGTTATCATCCAATAGGCCACTGAACCACTGTCCCCGCCCGCCATATGAACCGTGAGGGCGAGCCTTGTTGTCTCATGCAAATATCAAGATCTCCGTGCGACCCTCTGCCCCGGATCCTGCAGCTACCATTCCGACCGTCCGTCCCCTGGATGCCTTGCGAGTCGCCTTGCACTACTATGATCGGGCGTTCGTCTCCGTAACGCCGCTTGTTGGAACTCATCATCCGCTCTCGCCGCTCTGCCTAACAAGGCGAGGGTCGGCCATTCTAGCCTCGCATTGTCCACAGTCTGACCGAAGCTCACCGTCACTTCCACTCTTTCGTCTTCAATCTATATCACAAGTCACTATCGTCTCTCCAGACATGAGCGGTCCCGAAAAGAGTTTGCTCGACCGCCTGAGCGCGCTGAAGGGTGGCGGCAGCCCTGGAGTGTCACTGGATCGATCATCAAAGTAAATAATACCAAAAGAATCGCTTCCTCGGTGATTTCGCGAACCATGGCTAGAATTCAACTGCTAAGGTTTCTCAAAGTGCCCTGAACGTCTCCGTCGCAGGCATTGAGCCAGCAAAGCCGCATTCGAGAGAAGATGTGTTGACGGCCAGGCTGCGGTCCTTGAGGAACACACCAGAGCGCGAGGACCGTCCACCTCCCCAGCCACAGACCGCAAAGGCCAAGGCGAACTTGCATGTCGGTCATCAGGTGATCACCGGCACCCGCGGAAAGGCCGCAGGTTTACCACCGGTGTCCCCATCCACCAACCGGCGCTCCCACCCAAACGAAGCGGCGGTGGCTGCACCGCCCCAGTCATCTTCGAGATCGCCCACGCCGTTGGCTATACCGGCCCCGACAGCGGCTCGCGCAGAAGCGGGGGACGATGACGTCGATCCCCTCCTACAAACAGATGACCAGACTCTCGAGGATCTACTCAACGACGAAGACTTCCTCGACGAGTCTGACCCGCAAAGTCAGTGGCGTCCTGAACCAAAGGATGAGTCCGCCAAAGTGACAGCTCTATTGGAAGAGCTCTCGAAAACCTCAGTGGACAAGAAGGCGCGATCTCAGAAGGGTTCCGGTGGCGAGGGTGAAAGAGCGCGCGATGATCACAGTGATGATGAGTCCGATGGCGACGAGATGAGCCGCGAGGTCGAGAACTTGCTCTCCCAGGCTTTCGATGAGGCGAGGTTGAACCCACAGCCCGAGGAAGTCCCTGAATCGCCAACTCCCGACAGAAGTCAAGCTACTCCTGGCCATGAGGGACGAAAGACGCCACGGGAGGGCCATCAAGGTGACGAAGAAACCGATGCCGGGCTTTCCCTCCCATCCGTGCCTTCCACCTTCACGGCGGCGCCGAGCGCAGGCGACGATGGCGAAGGTGGTCTCTCGCTGCCCTCCGTTCCCTCTGGCGCGCCACAGCACGACGCTGATACGGATTTCGATAACGACATCGCCGCCCGCATGGCTGCCCTGAGCGGTCTTGGTTCCTCGTCAGATGGCATGGGGCTTCCCTCCGTTCCCACCTTCCAGCCGGCCGATCGCGCGGTGAAGCGGCTGACCTCCAAAGCGGGCTACACAGACGAAGACGCCGATACATGGTGCACAGTGTGTCTGGAGGACGCTACTCTGCAGTGCCTGGGATGTGAGGACGTCTACTGCGCGAGGTGCTGGCATGAAATGCACGTTGGCCCCGCCGCTGCCTTCGACGACAGGACGCACAAGGCTGTCCGATTTGTCAAGCCCAAGAAGGATAGTCAAAGGAGGGTCATGCTGGGAGCGTCATGAAGGAAACAAGTCAAATAGCTTAGGCATTCTGTGTCGCTAACGATAACGCAAACCCGAATCCTCCCGCCGCCGTGTGCCAATGGCTGTAATTCGATGCAAACCTCACGCTACCCCAGACCCTTCCGTCCATGCAATGTGCTACTTGTTGTACAATCTTCGCGTATACGCGGCACTATGCCTCTGGCACTACAAAACCCCTGCCGCAGAACTAAGCCTCGGACGAGCCGCCACCGTTGTTAGCCGCTTGCGTGCCGTAGGAATTCTTTGACGTCGTGCGCCCCGTAATGTCCTGCCATGTCGCTCCGAATCTCCGTCCGGTGCTCGCTAGCAGGCCTTCCTCCTCGTCCTCCTCGGCGTCCTCGTCAAGCTCGGATACGTTGAGCTTGGGCGCCCGGAACAGTCCAGTCACGAAGACAATGAGGAAGATGCCGAGGAAGACGAACTGGGCCCAGAAGTCCAAGGCGCCAAAGAAGGGCCAGGTTATGGCGATTCGGTTGAGAAACTCCGCCATGATCGACGGTGTGCAGACCTTCAGCGCATCAGGGTCCAAAGCCTCGGAGCATTGAACCAGATAGTCAGGCCTGCCCTTGCAGTTGGGCGTCTCGCCAACCTCATGGGGGGCTGTGCAGAACGTCTGCGTGCCGTAGATGGAGTATTGAGGAGCCACCATGTTCGCGATAGCATAGTTGATGGCCAAAATGATGAGGGCCAGCATGACCGTTGCGACAAGTAGGGCTTGAGGTGCGGTACGTCCTCTGCGAATCTGGAAGATGCGAACCCAGAGGAACCGGATGCCGACGGTGGCGATGCCCGAGATCGAACTGCTGAACAAGAACAAAACGAGGAGAGCCATAAGGATGTAGTCGACCGGGAATGCCTTGGCTGACTGCGTGAATATCCAGTTGATCGGCTGGAAGATGTTGATGTGGCCTAGGATGTAGCCACACTTCCCCTTGCAGAAAGAGTTCTTCGCCTTGTCAATTCCAGTGATCAACATCGAGACCCAGATGGCGACGGAGAGCAAGAGCAGCAAGATGCCGCCAATAAGCTTGATGGGTCGGAAGACGGCGCAAATCTTGAGCCATACACGGTAGATGGTGCTGCGGCCTTCTCCAGAAGCTTCAGCCGCCAACCTCTCTCGGCGCGTCAACGTCCGCTCCTCGCGCACAAGGGCCTCGAGCTCGCGTCTATCCTTGGACGACATGCCCTCAGGGCGGCCAGCGTTGCGCATCTCTAGCTGACGTTGGCGTTCCCGATTCTGCTCCAATGCCGATGCGGTGTTTTCCGTAAGTTGGGGTGCAGAGACGGCAGGTGCAGACTTGATGAAGGACATGGGAAGCAACGCCAGTCCAGCCGCCGTGTAGACAACGTATAGCAGAACTCCGAGGGTGACCAGCAGACCCAATGCGAAGGAGAGCGCCTTTTGCCCATTGTTCTGGACGAGAATGCGTTTGAAGTAGTCCAAGTCCCAGTGCGCCCCGTTGTGGTCTCCAGCGGCTGGAACAAAGAAGCCAACCAGGAAGAGGATCACGACAAGGACGACGAAGACCAATGTGTATTTCAGCGCGCTGATGAGGCGGCTGCCGAATGACCGACCTTCCTCAACCTCAATTTCATCGTATTCCTCGTGCCAGAAGTAGGCGAATGGGATGATCAAGAGACATAGCAGGGCGTCAAAGCTGTAAAGAGAGTAGTAGACGATGCGCAAAGTCTGGAGAATATCGTGGACCCGCTGTTCCGTGGCCCAGTCCTTCTTCACGCCAAGAGAGGCGTGTGTTGTCGAAGAAATAAGAGCGATATCGACGGGAAGGAGAAGAACCGTTGCCAAAAGGGCTGTGAGACTGATGATGGCGACGATACTGACTATGGCAGAACGTTCACGGGGCGTTTGCCAAGTGAAGGTGGTGATGATCGCTGCCAGTAGACAAAGGACGACGGCTACAGCGTATGCCACCCAGATGAGACTGGTCTGGAGGAGGCCTGCGTTGGCCATGGTGAGTTGCGGAGTTGCAGTGCCTGCGCAATGAATCGCAATTCTTTGGCCGTACTGTTTCCTGTTGATGTTTTGCGAAAGATGAGTAGAACTAAGGGGGAGCTGGGGGAAGCGTCATTGTTTCACTGCTTGACTTCGTCGCTGGGTGAGCTTTAGCTTAGCATGCCTAAGGTCTGTAGAGGTTGCATCGGGTGACGTAACCTGCGTCGAATAATGGGTTGATAGCTCTTGCTAGCGCCTTGAGCTAAGAGAGTCTGAGAGGCCCCAGCTGCGTGCGTATGTGCGCTAAAGCGCCTGAGTGCTCGTTAATACAGAGTCCTGGGATCCCACCATCAAGCTTAGGTAAGAGCCAGTACTCTGGGACGTCGGCACATCTATTGTTCCGGGAGACTGGTTTCTGCCAATCAGAAAACGCGACACGCTCATTGGGGTTTCTCTCGTCTCGAGAGCTCCTTGTAGATTGAAGGAGCTCTTAGCTTTGCGATAATCTTTTAAGCTTCTACAACCACTATTTGAATCATTTAAACTAATGAAAGCAGGCGGTCCAAGGGCAATTGCCTGAGACTGTCAAGATGCAGTGCTATACAGAGCTGACGCCACCGACTGGCGTGCAGTACAGTCTTAGCCTGCCATTCCTCTCAGCGCAAAGCAACAACCTGGTCGTCGCAAAAGGCTCTCTGCTGCAGATCTTCACGACAAAGACAATCTCTTCCGAGGTCGACACTTCGCAGACTCGGGAAAAACAGACCTCCAGAGCCGAAAACCCATACGACCGCCGATTGAACGATGATGACGGCCTCGAGTCTTCCTTCTTGGGCGGCGACGGCATGCTGGTTCGCGCCGATCGCGCCATCAACACCAAGCTCGTGCTCGTTGCCGAATACCCAATCTTCGGTGTCGTGACGGGTCTTGCAAGAATCAAACTTCAGCACTCGAAATCAGGAGGCGAGGCTCTCCTTATTGCTACAAGAGTTGCTAGACTGAGCCTGGTCCAGTGGAATCCCGAGAAACACGCACTCGAGGACATCTCCATTCACTACTACGAGAAAGAAGAATTGGAAGGCTCTCCTTTCGACGGCCCGTTAACCAACTATCGAACACATCTTGCCGCCGATCCTGGTTCGCGATGCGCGGCTCTCAGTTTTGGCCCCAGATACATCGCCTTTCTCCCCTTCAAGCAAGCCGATGAGGACATAGATATGGATGACTGGGATGAAGATGTGGATGGGCCCCGGCCGGCGAAAGAGCCGCCAGCAACAGCGGCCACAAATGGAACTAGCAACATAGCAGATGTACCATACTCAACATCATACGTCCTCCCTCTACCGCAGCTTGATCCCAGTCTCCTTCATCCTGTGCACCTCGCCTTCTTGCATG
Organism: Colletotrichum cereale; assembly: GCA_034509685.1. Classification (NCBI taxonomy): domain Eukaryota; kingdom Fungi; phylum Ascomycota; class Sordariomycetes; order Glomerellales; family Glomerellaceae; genus Colletotrichum; species Colletotrichum cereale. The sequence goes on along the minus strand of JASUDE010000047.1, from coordinate 45,781 downwards.
AGTACAGAGAGCCTACATTTGGTATCATCTCCTCGATGCAACGGCGCTCCAACACCCTACCTCGAAAGGACCACTTCTCGTACAAGGTCTTCACTCTCGACCTGCAACAGAGGGCTTCAACCGCCATTCTCTCCGTCAACAACCTCCCGCAGGACCTCTTCAAGGTTGTCGCTTTACCAGGCCCCGTGGGAGGTGCGCTTCTTGTTGGCACAAACGAGTTGATACACATTGACCAGTCAGGAAAGCCTAATGGCGTGGCTGTCAACGCTTTCGCGAAGGAGACGACAAATTTTCCTCTTGCGGATCAGTCCGATCTAGACCTGAGGCTCGAGCATTGCTACATCGAGCTCATGTCTGCCGAGAATGGGGAGTTGCTTATGGTGCTGAGCGACGGTCGCCTAGCCATCATCACCTTTAAAATCGATGGGCGCACGGTCTCGGGAGTTGGCGTCAAGCTGGTGCCTGCGGAAGTTGGCGGCAATATTGTGCAGTGCAGCGTCTCGACCATTTCGAAGCTTAGCAGGAACGTCTTCTTTGTGGGAAGCACAGGCAGTGACTCTCTCGTCCTTGGCTGGACGCGGAAACAAGCCCAAAACGCACGGAGAAAAACAAGATTGGTTGACGACTCATTCGAGTACGACCTCGAGTACGAAGATATGGATGACGGCGATGATGACGATCTCTACGGCGAGACAACGACAACGATGATCCAGCCTGGCGCGACGGCCAACGGAGTCTCCAAGGGAGGAGATTTGACGTTCCGTGTTCATGACTCTTTGCTCAGCATCGCTCCAGTCAAAGACATGACCTCGGGCAAACAAGCTTTTATTCCAGACAGCGAAGAAGAACGCAACTCGGTTGGTGTCGTGGCCGACCTCCAGCTCGCATGCGTCGTGGGCAGAGGCAATGCTGGTGCCGTCGCCATCCTGAACCAGAACATACAGCCCAAGGTGATTGGAAAGTTCGAATTTCCAGAGGCTAGAGGTTTCTGGACCATGTGCGTCCAGAAACCTGTACCGAAGTCCCTGCAGGGAGACAAGGGAGCCAATGCGGCGGTTGGCAGCGAATTTGATGCCTCCTCTATATATGACAAGTTCATGATTGTTTCCAAGGTTGATCTAGACGGCTATGAGACGTCGGACGTTTATGCTCTTACAGGCGCCGGGTTTGAAGCGTTGACAGGGACGGAATTTGACCCAGCTGCGGGCTTCACTGTCGAAGCTGGCACGATGGGAAAGCATATGCGCATTATCCAGGTTCTCAAATCGGAAGTACGCTGCTATGATGGAGGTTTGTTTCCTTTCTCTTATTTCTTCATCTTATTTGGAGCACCGTCGCTAACTGTGAACAAGATTTGGGGCTCAGCCAGATTCTGCCAATGCTTGACGAAGAGACGGGTGCTGAGCCGAGAGTCGTCAGTGCCAGCATCGCTGACCCCTACCTTTTTCTGGTTCGAGATGACTCGAGCATCATGGTGGCCCAAATAGACAACAACTGCGAGCTGGAAGAGGTCGAGAAGCAGGACGATACCATCCTGTCAACAAAGTGGCTTGCTGGATGTCTGTACGCAGACACAACAGGCCGGTTTGCCCCCGTTCAAACTGACAAGGGTACGCCACAAGGCCAAAACGTCTTGATGTTCTTGCTGAGCGCCGCGGGAGCTCTATATGTAAGCCAACCAATCGTTTTCTCGACCGATGTGCATGCTTACTTACATCTTTCCAGATATACGCACTCCCGGACCTTTCTAAACCTGTCTACGTTGCAGCGGGCTTGACCTACGTTCCCCCTTTTCTCTCCGCCGACTACGCCGTCAGGCGAGGCACCGTTCAAGAGACGTTGACTGAGCTCTTGGTGGCCGATCTCGGGGACACTACTACTACTTCACCATACCTCATCGTAAGTTCAATACCCCAAGGCACCCACCACACCTGCTAACCTGGCACCTTGGAAGCTTCGTCACGCGAATGACGACCTCACGATATACGAGCCCATCCGCCTCGAATCACAGGACAAGACTGTGGGACTCGCAAAGACTCTTCACTTTCAAAAGATCACAAATCCAGCCCTCGCAAAGAGTCCCGTCGAGGTTGCCGACGATGAAGCCAACGAGCAGCCGCGGTTTGTCCCGCTCAGGCCCTGCTCCAATATCAACGGGTACAGCACCGTCTTCCTACCCGGCGCTTCGCCGTCCTTCATCGTCAAGTCCGCCAAAAGCAGTCCGAAGGTTGTTGGTCTGCAGGGTATCGGCGTCCGTGGCATGAGCTCGTTCCACACTGAGGGATGTGAGCGCGGCTTCATCTACGCCGACTCGGAGGGCCAGACCCGCGTCACGCAGTTGCCCGCCGACACCAACTTTGCCGAGCTGGGCGTCTCAGTACGAAAGATTCCCATTGGTGATGACGTCGGACTGATCGCCTATCACCCGCCCATGGAGACGTACGCCGTCGCATGCAACGTCTTGGAGCGCTTCGAGCTTCCAAAGGACGACGACTACCACAAAGAATGGGCCAAAGAGGCGACCACCAGCTACCCCCAGACAGAGCGAGGCATCGTCAAGCTCATGAGCCCAACGACGTGGTCCGTCATCGACACCGTCGAGCTCGAGCCCCACGAGGTTGCCATGTGTATGAAGACACTTCATCTGGAGGTGTCCGAGGAGACCAAGGAGCGCCGCATGCTCATCACCATCGGCACGGCCATCAACCGCGGCGAGGACCTGCCGATCCGCGGCCGCATTCTCGTCTACGATGTTGTCCCCGTCGTGCCGCAGCCGGGCCGCCCCGAGACGAACAAGAAGCTCAAGCTCATCGCCAAGGAAGAGATTCCCCGTGGCGCTGTCACTGGCCTCTGCGAGGTGGGCTCGCAGGGTCTGATGCTCGTCGCCCAGGGCCAGAAGTGCATGGTACGCGGCCTCAAAGAGGACGGCACCCTCCTGCCCGTCGCCTTCATGGACATGAACTGCTACGTCACCGCCGTGCGTGAGGTGCGTGGCACGGGCTACTGCCTCATGACGGACGCCTTTAAGGGCGTCTGGTTTGTGGGATACGCCGAGGAGCCCTATAAGATGATGCTGTTCGGCAAGAGCACTGGCAAGTTCGAGGTCCTGACGGCCGACTTCATTGTCGCCGGCGATGAACTACACATCGTCGTGTGCGACAAGGACGGCGTGATTCACGTGATGCAATTCGACCCTGAACGTAAGCTGCTCCCCAGCCCCTGATGCGTCCTTGATAGAATCCACCAGTCCGCTAACCTCTTCCAGACCCCAAGTCGCTCCAGGGCCATCTCCTCCTGAACCGCGCCTCCTTCTCCGCGGCACCGAACCACCCGACCACAACGCTCTCCCTCCCACGAACCCTCGCCTCCACGGCCGCGACGTCGGCATCCAAGAACACGTCCACGACCCTCCTCCTCGCCTCCCCGACGGGCGCCCTCGCGTCCCTCACGCCCCTCTCCGAGCAGACGTACCGTCGCCTGACGTCCCTCGCCAACAGCATCGCCGGCGCCCTCCCGCACGCGGCGGCCACGAACCCCAAGGCCCACCGTCTCCAGCCCCTCGATGCGCGCACCCCTGGCGTCGACACGAGCGCGGGGCGGAGCATCGTTGACGGCGCCCTGCTCGCGCGCTGGAACGAACTCGGCGCCGGCCGCAGGTCCGAGGTTGCTGGCAAGGGTGGTTACGGCGACGTTCTCGAGGTCCGGAGCGAGTTGGAGGGCGTCCTCGGGTGGAACGGTATGGCCTTTTTCTAGAGAACGTATCCTGGCTCTTCGGGCGCCAGGAAGCATTTACAAGCGACAGATGAATGGCAACATGATCGAGAAGAAGAGGAGCTGGTTGTTTCCCTGATTCCGTGGATCACTTTCGGCGATACAGCATCGTGTCTGCTGATTTGCCAGGGGACCCTCATCAGGCGGAGCCGGATTCATCTAAGTAGATAGAGCTAACCGGGGCGTTTATAAGCATCGACTATTCCGTGTTGCCTATCAACATCCCCGGCGATCTACGTGAATTGCCACAAAGTGACCTAAGTCGTTTCTTTAAAACGCGCGAGAACGTGAGCTCCTGGGTATATTTGTAAGACTATGAAACCTTTTTCTTGTATCATTGTTGATGTCTGGGTTGAAAGTCTACAGCGTTTGAGCCTCTGTGAAACAATACTGGAGACTCGTTTCGAGTATCATTCCTCTTCCAAAACTTGACTCTGCGCCACGCTTCTGTTTTAAGCAACACATATCTTTTGGGTTGACTGCTCCTGAACTTCCTCCTACTAGTACACTCGGCAGAAAAGAAATGCATGTCACCTATCGAATATATCATTATGCACGTCGTCCAGGCGCCGTTGAAACATTTCGTCGTGGGCACCCCCGCATCACACGAAGGTGCCGTGTAGCTTGGTGAGAGTAAACATTACTCAGGCCGCGCCATTGTTCTTCCGTCGGATGCTGCCAAATCGGCGCTTCAGGCCTTCGCTCAGACGTTTGCCGGTGCTGTTCTGGCGATGGACATCGGCGCTATTTGAGTGTCCATTACGGAGTTCGGAAGGCCCGGGTCTTCCGTCGGCGGCATTGCTGAGACTGCGTTGGCGAAACGTCGACCCGTTTTCCTTACGCGACTGGGCGTTGACGCCAGAACGCATCTCGAACTCTGCGGGGCTGTTGCCCAGAGACGCCTTGCGTAATCGCTTCTTCTCCTTGAGGTCTCTCTCGTAGGTGTAGGAAGGCTCTCCCTTTCCCTTGAGATCATCAGGGTGGTACGGCTGTTGAGAATTAGTATGGAGTTTAAGCTGTTGTTGATCTGGAGTGACTTACAATTCCATCCCATCTTTTGTAGGCACCGCCCTTTGCATCAGGCTCACGCATCAGATCGGCACCTTCTTTGTAGTTCATAACATTACCGCTCATATCAGTGCCGCCTGCTGGAATGAGACCAGTTCCCTGCAAAGGCACATGCTTTCTCAGAGAATCCTCGATGTATTCACGAGGCGTTGCTTTCAGAGCCTCCATGTTGGATTCTCTCACGGCCTCAACAGGGGCGTACATTCTGTTGCGGTTACGGGATGCCAGTGTAGCGTCGTAAGGGCCGCCATGATGATATACGCCGCCGATGTTGTCGAGAGAGTCAATGGTGTCCGTCATGGGCCCGTTCTTACGCGTCCGCAAATGGGGTGCGCGGTCTGCAGCACGCTGCTCACGCTTGATTATGTCGAGTGGTCGATGAGACATGTCGCCAGGGAATCTTTGATTCAACGAACCAGATCGACGAAGGCCACTGGGGGCGGCTTGGGTGTTTACGCTTTTGCTGCGTTGGATGGATGAGTTGGGGTAGAGTTCGTTCCCCTCAGCGAGTGAGCGAGCGCGAGCACTGAAGCTCCTTGTGACACTTGTGCTTGGTGGGAAACGGTTTCTCGGAGACGAAGGGCTTGGAAGTCCGTTACCGCGGATGCTGCTACCGCGGCCCAGGGGTTGATGATTTGAAGAGGGCGATGCCGGTGATGCAGGCTCCCTGGACGGTGGGAGGGAAGAGTGTTTGTAAGTGGGTGAAAACGGGTTGGATGAGTGAAAGCTGGAACGGGTTGGGCTTGCGGATGCAGGCGGGGTGGGATATGATGAGCTTCGGCTGTGGCTAGTATGACTTCTGTTGCTGCTCTTGACCGGCTCTTTGCCCCTCTGTTGCTTCTTCTTCTGGGAGAAAGTCCGGAGCAATGGATCGGGGTTTATGAAAGAGCTTCCAGGACCTGTTTCCTGGCTGGGTTCGGGCGCTGTGAGAGGGTCGAGCAGATATGCTTTGGCCTAGAGCGATTGCGTTAATTGATGGATTCAATGCGATGGCGATTCGAGTCTAGGTGAGAGCCGGGCAATATGAGGAAATTGATGATGCTATGGGCTACGAGAGGACGCGCATGCTTATGATGTGGAGGGGCCCGTATTATTTACGTCGTCAAGGGCTTAGCTGCAGTACGAATGATGGTAGGCATAGCTTGGAACTGTTCTTGGAAATACAAACCAGTTGGATGACAATGACGCAAGAGGGTAATTTGAGCCGCTGCCATGGCTTCGTGGCTTGAACCGTGCAATGCAGGGGAGCGGTTTGTACCTCCCAACCAACTCACTCGAGCTAACAGGGGTGACTTGGACCGGCTTTGATTGAATTACAAGGCCGGTCGGGCGCAAGCAGCTGGGGCCGTGGGGGGGTGCTCTTGTGCACCCCGACAGGAGAGAAAGGATGGGCGAGACGGAACGATCGGCTTCGACCATGCTTGACGACGGCTGGTTGGGCCTCGACTAGCTTAGAGCCCGGCAGTGACGGAATATGGAAGGTTGGAGACAGGCTCAATGGGTAGCGATAAGGTGGCAGATGTGACGGTGACGGAACCGGATATATGGAGAAGGTGAAATAACAGAACAACGTGGGCGATGACGAAGATGGCGGTAGCGCCAGGGGATCTGAGCAGAGGATAATAATAACAACAACCGGGCATTTGTTGCGCGCGCCCTGCGAGACGGGATAAGATGAGGTGACATGGAATCGGCCCTAGACTTACCCACTGTTTGTCGGACCCGTCCATGGTTGTTGACGTCGACGCGACGGCACGGATGGGTGCGAATAGGCGGTGCAAGATGGTTTGCCGGCGGGCAGGGGAGCGGCTTTAACCTGAATTCGTCTTTGGCGGCTGATCAGATTGGTTGTCGAAGGCAGTGTTCTGTGGGATTCCAGGAGCTTGGCTACTATGTGGTAATTGATGTAATGCTGCGAGCCTTTTCGGCGGAGTTCGTTCTCGGTTGGAGAATAGAGCAAACCCTACCTAGTGTAAGGTAGACAGGCGGTAGGAAGCGTGACACACCGACGGTATAGTTAGTGTGTGGACGACAAGCGGAACGATGTGTCGAAACAAGCTGGGGTTGTAAAGCGAAGCGAGGCAATGCAGGAGGAGGAAGACGGGAGTTGGGAAGAGGTGGGAGATGCGGAACAGGAAAGCAGGTGGGAGGGCCCTTTTTGATCGCTTTCAGATTCCTAGCTTCGTCCGTTACTCTGTTTGGTGGGATGAGTGAGGTGCTTGCCCCCTCTCACCCACCCAAGGGACCGCAAAGGGCAACAGAGTCATGGGCATGAGGGTGGGCGAGATGCCAACGACAGGCACAGCTAATTCTAGACTCTTCAGACCCCGTCCTTGTCAAGCCAAGCGCATACTGTGATGGGGATGGGTGCAATGCGAAAAGGGAAGAGATTTCTGCACGCAATGCATAGGCTTCTGGGAACATGCCAGGATAGGAAGGGGCCACGATGGGACCTGCGGTGACTGGGGTGGCCGAGCTTTCCATTGGTGATGTGTCTCTCTGTCTGGTGGTGTGGTGTAGGTACTCGTTTCTCCTTCGTTTCTTTTCTTTCCCTCCTTATTTTTTTCATGGCGCAACGACAAGGACCTCGAGTTGGGGAAGAGGGGAATGGAACCAAGGGAGGGAGGGCAGGGGGATTCGTGTGGAGGGGAAGGGGAGAAGGAAGAAAGGACCGGACTGGACTGGACAGGAGCGCATGACCAAGTGGTGTGAGCAAAAGGGCCAGGGTCGACAATGGCAGGAACGGCTACGACAAGACGACGGTGCTTGCACTACTACCCAACTACCTATCAAGAAGCATACTAGGTATGTACCTACCTACAGAGTACCTAGAAAGAAAGTCGTATGTGCCTGACGACGGGACTGCAAGCTGCCCCTCGTCCGATCCAGTAGCGGTTTACCTGTTCCTAGGTTGATAGGTGTAGGTGGTAGGTAGGTAGATATGCTCACGTCGTCCCGACTTCCGCGTCCAGACGATATTCTCTTTCCTTGATCCAGCGTGAGACCAACCCTATGACACTCGCCTCCCAACCTCTGAGGTGAACCCTCACATGCGACGCCCTCTCCCCTCCGCGGCCCCGCCCAGACAGACGCGATCCCTGCAGGGTCCTACTACCGGTACACTACCTACTACCTATGTACAACATCCTTAAGCACCACAAGAGCGGACGAGAAACGAAACAACTGCCCGCTGTATTGACTTAGACCAGCCACGGACGGCTGGCAACCAGACACGCCGGCACTTTGGACACCAGTCAGCGCCTAGCCTGTCTGTCATCGTATTGGCTCACGGGGACTCATAGGTCAAAGGAAAAGAAAAAGAGAAAAAGAAATCATTACTGTAGCTAGGGTGCCAGCGGCCGCAACATCTCATGTCTGTATTCCACATGTGCCGCGACACACTCGGTTGCTGAACTGAAAGCCCTCGGACCAAAAGACCACCCTGGCCAGTCGCAGGCGTCGTCGTGGTAGAGTCACAATATGTGACCACGGTAATGCAGCAGCAATACTATGTAAGCAACAGGTACACAAGCGCCGGCACTTACAACAGGCTTTTATCCGTAGTGAGCCGTGACTCGGCTTGTCCACGTATGCCATCGCTCCACTTTTCTTTTACAAAGTCTGGCAACATGCCCAGTAGTAGTAGTAGGGACCCGGGGCTTCTGGCGCCGGGTTTACGGGGATTAAGTGAAGGGTCCGCTCCATGTCTTATTGCCCCTCTCGTCAGGACAATGCTTGTCCCCCGACAACTGGCCGGGAACACGTCGCCCAACCGGGTACACACTGTGCACTACACACGGCAGCTCACCGCCGGCCAGTAGGAGTCACAAGCTTAATAAAAATCACCCCCGCCGGGGTTTCTTGCCGTAGATGAGAGGAGAGGAGATGAGCAATGAAGCTCTCATTTGCACTAACCAATTCAAAAGTCAATAGGTATATCGAGTGATGCCGGGTCAGTCGGTTAGCATTCACCGAGATGCCGCGAAGTCTCGTGTTTTCCCCCATTCTACTGTGACTGTGACTGTGACGGAGAAGCGCAACTCTTCCCTGGGTGTGAGACGAGGTGCGAGTGGCTAGTGGGCAGACTGCGTGCCTCGATGCACCTCGATCGAGATCCTGCTGGTAATCTTTCGCGCGAAGGGCCCCTTCCCCCAACGTATTTGCGGCTGATACCTGTTCCGTCGTCTTTCATCTTGCGTCCATTGCCCATAGGTACTTTTGGACGTTTCGCCCGTTGACGGCTGGTGAGCGCTTTTAGGCAATCAGGGCGTCGCAGGGGCTTCCAATTCCTATTGGTCCGATACTCGCCGTCAGACACAGTGGTCGCAACGGATCTTCCCTCCGAGGCTACTATCTATCTTGACCAGTACCCCCTCCCCCCTAGCACCTGACAATGGCTCTAGTGGACTACCCCTCGTCCGATTCGGATTCCGAGGCCGGCTCACCCCCGGCCAAGCGTCGCAAAGAGTCGGGTGGCAACACCCACGGGCCCGTGCAAGACGGCGACGCTGCCGGCGCCGATGCCGGCAGAGGCCAAACTAGCAAGACCGAGTCCGCTCCAGCCAACGCCGCGGGCAGGACCAATGGCATCTCGGACTTGCCTCCTCTCCCGGACCAGTTCCATGATCTTTACGCCTCCACTGTCCGAACCAGCACCGCCGATGACCCCAATCTGCATCAAGGTCGCAAGAGGACTATCCCTCACATTGCTGGCAATTGGCCGTCTCACGTCTACATCGAGTGTGGGTTTCCGAGAGCAACACATCGTTGGGTGTGTCTCGTCTGACTTGCTGCAGGGCATCCGGACGCACATCAGCACTCCCTCCTCGCCGCCTTTCTGGACCAGATCAAGCCGCTTCTCGGCTCGCAGAAGCTGTACCCGCTCCTCACCTCCGACCTCAACGCCCCACTGCCCCTCCACGTATCCCTCTCACGCCCACTGTCCCTAACCACTGCCCAGAAGGGGCCCTTCCTCTCGTCCCTGACATCCTCGCTCTCCTCCGCCACGGGGGACTTTGCCCTCTCCCCACGGGGCGTCGGCTTCTTCAAGTCGCCCGATTCGGACCGGGCCTTCCTCGTCCTTCGCGTCGCGGACCACGCCGGCTCGCAGAACAGCACCAGTACCAGCGGCAAGAACCCACAGCTCCGGACGCTGTTGACGAGGTGCAACGCCGTCGCCCTGCGCTTCAACCACCCGGCCCTGTACCAGGCCCAGGCGACCGAGCTCGTTGACGGCGCGTTCCACGTGAGCATCGGCTGGACGTTTGGGCTGCCGCCGGAGGACGTGTGCCTGCGGACGTATGCCCTGCTGAAGCAGCCCGAGTTCCGCGGCATGCGGCAGTGGAAAATCGAGGTAGCGGGCGTTAAGGTCAAGATTGGGAACCTTGTCACAAATGTGCCCTTGGAACCCCCGTCAAAGGGTGGAAAGCAGAGCATCGCTGAGGATGGATTATACGTGTAAGGGCTTCCCCGTAGCAATACTACGTCAATTCAATCCGCATGAACGGCTGATGTATGCAACATCTGACAGGGGAAACTATTGCAATCATAATGGGAGGACGCACAGGGGAGCCGAGGCAGTTGATTGTGCACTGGGATTATTGAAAATGTACAGTATAGTCATGATGCCGATTTACATGTGCTACAAGCAACAACAAAAACGAATTAAACGCCATCTGCATTCCCCAGCCGCCATGCAAAGTAACAAGATGCCATGCAATGCTAAGATGTGATAGCTAGAGCCGACCGACAATGGTTCAGACTTGTTCAGAGTTCATCCAGGTTGGGTCGTTCGAAACTCCAGTTCCGCTCAATCAAGGGCAGGCCGACGAAGAACTGGTAAAAACGGACAAGCTCGACAACGAGTACGTTGACACTATTATGGCGTGTTAGCCCTACAAGCTGCACGATGGGGACAAGCTGGACGATGAAACTTACAAGGTCTTGGGGAATGCAAGCCAGCGGTTGATGACGAACTTGAAGGCCTTGACGACACGCCTGATTTCTAGTTCAACCTCCTCCATGAACGTGTCCTCGTGTCGCGGCGCTTTCTCGCCGTACTCGTCTTGCGGGTCCTCCTGCTTCTCAGGCTCCGTCTCGGGCTCCGTCACGACGTGGTGCGGCTTCTTCGCCCGGTCGGGGATGCCATCGGGGGTGAATTCGGGGAACTCGGGCGCAGCGGCAGACGCAGCGGCGAGGGCATCCTCAGAGTCGACCATGGCGCGGAACTTGTTGATAGCGTCGATGGAGCTGCTGAGACGGGCGTACGTGTTAAAGAGAGCAACGAGCTCGGTGCGCTTTAACACGGGGATATCCTCGCTTGCGTTGTCGAACTCGAAGAGGACCTTGAGCGCAGTGCCGTAGCCGGCGGTTTGCAGCTTGCCCCATAGGCGGCACTTGTCGCAGCCGACGCAGTCCATGACGCGGCTGACATTGCGGAAGCGGTTGCGGAAGTCTTCCTTGAGCGACGGGCCCTCGCCGTTCTTGAACATGAGGCTCTCGTCGAAGATCTGGGGCACGCTGGCCGCATACTCCGTCACCTCGAGGACTTTGGCCCGTGTCGCGGCGTCCTGGTCGATGTCGCCCGAACAAAAGGTGTAGTCGCGGCCCTGGAGGTAGGGCCCCAGCTTGGCGACAGCGCGGGTGACGAGGGCGTAGTTGAAGTACAGGTTACTGATGCGCTCAGGATGGGTGTGCAGCCGCGTCCGGTAGCAGGCCACGTTGGGCTGCCACTGGCCGGTGGTCTGGTTGAGGAATTCCCAGCAGAGGTGGGTGCTGATGCTTGCGTGCATGCCCGAGATGACGCGATAGAAGACGCGCTTCTCGAGGCACTCGTTCTCGACCTCGAGACCGGTCTGGGCCACGAACGGGGCGTTGGGCTGCGTCTCGCGCATTTGCTCGAGTGCCTGCTGTCGCCCGACCGCCTCAAGAACATGGCGCAAGTCCTGAGCAGCGGGGCCCTTATGAGTGGTCTGCGACTGCCCCAGGGATGCCGAGTGCGGGAAGGAGCTCTTTTGAAAGCAGTTCTCGCGATAAATGGCGTCCCAAACCTGGGCGGCGCCGACACCACCGTATCCGGTGAAGCGCTCGGGATTACGAAGGAGGCTCACGTAGTCTCCCTTGGAGCTCGCGCTCTCGTCTTCGGGCACGCAGTAGTCTCGCTCGTCGCATTCGTCGTCATATTCCACCACGCAGCTCTCGCCGACCCCCTCGCCCAACTTCCCCTGCAGGGGTCGCTCAGGGCGCTCGTGCTGCACCCTCCTCGGGGGATGTTTCGCTAGTGGCCCCTCCAGCTTTCCCAACTCGCTTGCCCTCCACACCTCGGGGATGTCTTCCTCGTTGTCGAGCGTCTCGACAGCACAAGCGATGTTACCGCACATGCCATTTTCATCGTTCCAGAAGGGGCATTTCTTGTGGAAAAGGTTCAGTCGGTAGTGCGAGAAGAAGTCTGTCGATCTCGTGAGGTCATCGACGAGGGGCTTGACCTTTGTGTTCAGCTTGTTGAGGGTCGAGTAGGAGGCGCATGCGTCGGACACGATAGCTTTGGGGGAGATCTGGTATGGCGAGTTAGATAGGGAGGTCCGGCACTCGGATACCACAGCGCAGATTCCTGAAAGGGAAAAAAGAAAGAGAAAGGAAACGGCGGCATACCGCACAATCATCTTGGGCGCTCTCGCATTGAACTGGAGAGCTCCAGAGTGCAAATACTGAGAGGAAAAACAGTCTGCTGGCAGACTTCATGCTGGTTACGAAAACACTCCTTGGCGGAGTGTGGGCCGACAGGTGATTTAGTATGCGGCAGAATAGGACGAATAGATGGTCGCAAAGATAGGCTTGTCAGCTCGAACGTGGAGGACAGGTGAAGTTGACAAGTTTCCAAAATGTTCGGCTGAAACGCTCCGAGTGTCCGGGCTCTGCAGCGCAGATCCGAGCCTTTCTGCCTATGCTGTGACCTGTGGGCGCTCTTATGAAAGCTGCGTGTAATTAATTGCTGCGTCGAAAGTTCACGCAGGGTCAGGCAAGGTTCGGCGATGTACGTTTCGGAGACACGGCTGGGGGCGTTGGAGGTTGATTGGAAAGCAGAACGGGGTTCCAGTCTCCTTGTCTCCGGTCTTATACTGGAGGTGCAAGGTGATGAAAGAGAGTGGCGTCTGTCGACCCAACACACTCGTCACAGATATCCCAAGGTCTGGTGTCCGTAAAACTGGGAAGATAGGGAAAGAGTGGTTGATATTGGTGAGGTAAGCAGAGAAATGACGGAGCCAGAGCAGTACAGGAGAGAAAGTGTGACAGATTGTTCTAAATCAAGACCGGGGTTGCCGGACCTTTTGGACATTTGCTCGCTCAATGGAAGCTGACAGATTGTCATGCGAATCTGTCCTCAACATCCAGTATTCAATACCAAGTCGAACAGGCAAACGTGGAGTGGAACCACCTCGACCTAGCTGATTAATATGCAGCTGAGGGACCGCCCCTCAGAGTATCATGTTACTTACTCTATCTGGCGAGAATTGGCTGATCCAGGGTAGCGACCAGCACATCAGATGTAGGTACCCTGGCATGCTTAGGCACAGCAAGAGTGTACCTTCGTCTCCCACCTGAGCTGGACCCCCATCCACTTGTGCTGCCTTACAGGAGGGGCGAACGGCTGTTAAAGGGACATACAAGGCGAAGGCGTTTTGGTAAAAGGTGTCCTTCTTTTGGTGGAAAATCACCAGACGCATGAGCCAATTGGGACCACCCTGACGCCAAAATAAGTTCTGGCCGCTCCAGATCGCCTCTTGGATGCCGCCGCCGCCATCCAGCTCGTTCCGGCTTGGTGCATCCCGCCGACTTGCCCATTGCAGACCTCGGGCCCTCTGTCATACGCCTAATCTACGCCTGTTCCCTGCGTTCCCTGTCACTTTGGTTAGCAAAGTGACGTCTCGCGCTGCCCCCGCCATGCTATTCGTTATTGTTTAGATCAACAGCCACAATGAAGAGGTTACAACCACTTCCACATGCCATAAATTTGATGCATGTCTCATGTTGGTGCAGTCGTTCGATATTCAAGATTAATGTGATTTCTGCCCAGGCATATTCGCGTGTCTGAGCAGCCGTCTTGTTGTGTCTCACGTCAAGTCAGGTCGAGGAACACGCTTTACATCACATGCCTGTGGAAACAAGGCGCTGGCTCTTCGGAGGCCACCTCGCGGGCTTCTGTGACTCTTGTAGCACGACATTAGCTTCATGTTTCTATCCCCTGGTTCCTAACTTCCGACCATTACTGTCGTATGTCGAGCTATGCAGGCACTAGCCAACAGCGACTATCTACACAACCGACACGCTGTCTCCCCCTTCCCTACCTCCCCCGACCCCCAGAGGTAGCGTGCGCTCATCGATGACCTGTCCTGGTCTGATAGTTGGCGAGGCTCAGCAGCGACGGCGGCGTGGCATAGACGATGGCCGTGAGCGCTGTTTGATAGACCTCGTCAAGACCGCTCAACTTTCAACATATATAGCAGACAGCAAACAGTCCAACACTGGCAGATCCCCGATGACTCAAACCGCCCAAATAAATGCAACAACCTTGGTGGTATGCGCCGTCTTTATCCCATTTGCCGTGGTCTGCAAAGACGAGGTATTATCCTCTCTCGGCCTCTTCTCCTGAATTTCTAAGAGGAAATTTCCATCATCATTGGCCGTCATTCGTGTCGTCGAGAGTATCGCCCAGGCAGCAGCCTGCTGAGCGGTGAGCGGAGATGTGTACTGCGTTTGCAGGATAACGAGGCATTTCTCCTCGCTGGGCGGATCACTGGGGAGGCTGGTAGTTGAGAGGGCGCCTATCGCGTTTTGCTGTTAGCAATGGGCAACCGTGAATTTTGCTGCAAGGGTAGACCGACTTGAACAGTAGGATGTGCGGCTCCGGCTCATGTACTTCGTAGTGCTCCCAACCCAAGCTCTGGTAGCAAAGTTAGCACAGGCTCCGATGACCTAGGGACCGCACCAAAACCGTACCTGAGTGATACCGAGTGCTCGCCATTCCTCCTCCCATAGCAGCTTCAGGGTTCCGTGGGAAGAATCGTGATAGTCTTTCGGGATGGCCTTAAGCATGGCCTTGGGCAGTTGCACGTGACGGTACTCGTACTCGCTGTCAGAGTATCTGGACAAGGCAAACAAAAGTCAGTCGATTGTTTGCTTCCTCGTTGGGCTGCGTTAACGCGGGAGCAGTGGGCAGGCATACCGCGCCGAGTAGTGAATGGAGTCAATAAACTCGTCCAACCGGGACCTTTCCGAGTCAGACAAAGGCCGTGGGACCTTGTTACGACGGCTCATGTCGATCTCCATGGCGAAAGCCGTTCTCTGGGCTTGTCTTGTCTGCCTTGGGGTCTGTGGGATGGATGGTGGCGTCGAGTCTCGGTTCCTTACCGCAAAGGCAACCGGCAGGGTGGCTCGGTTAGAGCGGAGAGGTCGAGTGATGGACGAAGCAGTCGGGGGCTGGCGATATACTCTCGGACGCGGAAGGAGTCTGAGGGCGCGAAGGGTTCAGTGCTTTGGAAGGTCAGGCGACCGCACCCAAGTCGAAGGAGGTAGAAGAATAAGAAGAAAAAAAAGAAGAAAAAAAAGGTAAACAACGATGCAGGCGGGGTAGGCAGGAATTGGCGCTTTCAGCTGCACCCTTATTCGGCGCGGGGATAAGAAGTAGCGAGGGAGGATTGATGCCAGAAAATAAGATGTTCGAGGGAAGCTGGCATGCAGGAGCGAGGGGTTGTTATTCAGAGGGTGGGAAAAGATAGGTATAGAGAGGTAGTAAACAAAAGTGAGATCTCAGTCAGTAATTCGATCCCGCCCCAGCGCTGCTGATGGCAGCGCAGAGCGACTGGAGTGGAGGCGATTTCACCGGCAACTTCCGCCTTTGCTTGCAGTCTGGCCTGCTGCACATGCGCTGCATTGCACTGCAATTCAGAGGCAGCCCCTCAGCGCATTAACCCACCACGCGAGAATCACACACCGAGAGCGGTGGAACTTTTCTGCCAAAGTTTTATTGTTTTCCTCCCACCCCCTGCCATCGCTAAGGTGAAAGACCTGACCAAACATCACCACATCCTGCCACCTGGCACCAGCTCACTAACAACTGGCTCTGACAATGTAGTTCAGTTGTGATCGCTAGACTCTCGCTCATCTTCGGCTGCACCTTTCCGTGAACTGAGGTACCTACCTAGTTGGCATTGCTGCCTCACCAAGAGAGCATACTGACCTGAGGCATCCACCGACCTGTACGTACCCTCGTCGTCCCTTCCTTCCTACCTACCTTACCTGTCCAACGAACCCGGGCCCTTCCACTTACTCCGACTGGCCAGTCGGCGCAACAGCCAGCCTATTCCATAACCACCCCCAAAATCCAGAAGGACACCACCACCATCGCGCAACAATAACCTGCGCCCAATTTTTCCCACCTCAACCAGCGTCTAGGCTTTTGACATATTCAAAGCTACCCCATCCCGGGCAGCTCAAGAAACGTGGGGAGAGCTGCAATACTCCCTGGGGTCCTACCTTAGCTCCTTGCGCACCAGCCACTTCAGCCTGCAGCCCTGTTGCAAACAACCTTGCGCCGCGCCAACCAATCCTCCCGACCCCCTCTCCAAACCGACGCGTCTTCGCAGACCCGTCGCAATCGCAGCATCGCCATCGCATTCCCACCCAGAGTCGCATACTCTACCAGCCGTTGCACGCGCAATCATTTTTCGGCAGCCCTTTGTCACTCATTCGATCCACAGCGCATGCGCATGCAACCACTGCCCCCGAGTTTCCAATGGATAACAAGCGCAGATCGTCGGCCATAAATGGCGCGACAGATGCTCAAGAGCCAAATGCAAAGAAGCAGAAGCTCGCTGCAGTAAGTATTTGTCGTTGTGCCCCCATATTCCACTCTGCACCTCCGGCCCTGTCGACGGAAGGCTTCATTCATACGGGGCGTCCTGGCTGGCAGCTATGCATGCACTTTGCCGGCTTCCCATATAGCCCTCCCAATTGTCACGCCTCTTCTGTCCTTTGCCAAATGGGATATCACCTAGATAGCACCTTCTCTTCCCATTGTTTTATTGCTCCTCTCAGCGCTCATCCTTCTTGACCTTCATCCCTAGGCAGAGTCTACACTGCACTACTGCCATGGAGCCAAGCTGACGGCTCTACCACCTCACAGAAGTACAATCTTAAGGAGCACGAGACTGTCGAGTCCACCACCGAATATGGTCATTTCTTCCTCGATCAGATCCGCCGGACTGCGGACAAGAAGTGAGTAGCCCCTTGCAACCCTCCTCTAAATACGGTGGACGCAGATCGCTAAACTTCCACTCGTTCTAGTGGACGCAAAGTGTCCGGCTACTTCGAGACGCTCCCCGATAAGGACAGCAATCCCGACTACTACAAGAAGACAAAAATGCCCATCTCTCTGACCATGATCGAGAAGAAGCTTAACAGCGGAGACTTCCCCACCCTTACAGAACTTGAAAGCTACTGCAAGCGCATGGTGTCAAATGCCAAGGAGTTCTATCCTCGCGGGAGTCAGCTCTTCGAAGATGCAGAGAGAGTCCGGAAGGCTTTGAGTAACTTCATGACCAAATACAACCCTGCATATGCAAGAGGTGGATATACGGCCGTCCCAACCCCTCTTCCTGCAGAGGGCGCTGTCGATGACGCAGACGACAATGAGAATCACGTTTCCCAGCCTGCAAGTAGCCGTCGCAGGTCGCAAGTTCCAGTCAAGTCTCCCGAACAGGACGACCCTGATGGAGATGAGGATGTAGATGAGGACGAGGATGAAGAGGAAGATGACGACGAAGAGAACGACGCCGAAGGTGAAGAAGACGATGACGAAGGTAGCCAGACCAAGCCTGCGACTATTCTCATCCGCCGTAGAGGACCGGGTAGGCCGTCCAAGGGTGGGACGCCGCGCAAGGCAAAGGCACGAACCGTCACACCCAGCCGCCCCGACTGCGAGTACGAGGATGTCCCCTACAAAGGCCTCACTTTCCAGGCTGCCCAGGAGAAGATTGTGGAGGAGATGATACGCAAAAAAGACGACGGGTAGGTGATCACCGTTCATCGCCATGGGCTTCGCTAATGTTGCATGTAGTGGTCAAGAGCCTTACTTTGAGCCTTTTGTTAACCTCCCTCCTCGTGTCCTGAAAGACTACTACAGGATCGTAAAAGAGCCGATCTCTCTCAAGAAGCTTCAGAAGACTGTCAAGGGTGTCAGGGGTCGCAACGAGGCAACGGGCACCAGCGAATTCAAGACCTGGACCGCTTTCGAGGAGACTGCTAGCTTGCTCTGGAAGAATGCCTTCTTTTACAATGAGGAAGGAAGTGAGATTTACGAGTTGGCTCAGGAGCTCGAGGTATGTATTGATTCGACAACAGCAGTTTACTGGTTTCAGGCGCTGATTGTTTCACAGGAGTTCTTCAAGGATGAGATGAAGAAGGCCAAGATGGTCGTTCAAGAGCCCGCACAACCAAAGATCAAGCTCAAGGTCCAGCAAACGACATCCGAGCAACCTGCGACATCCAAGAAGATTACGATTCATGTTGGTGGCAAGAGCGACTCGGGAGAGTCTCCTGCACCTCCAGTCTCCCATTCGGCTATATCACAAGTCGGTGACCAGACACCGATCACCAACGGTGCCACGCGCCAGGGTGGGCTTCCAACTGCTCCAGCTGCGATGGACAGACTTCGCAGCGTCTCTGTCGCTTCCCCAAGTCCCTCCGTGGCCAACAACATCAAAAGAGAGGACGCCGCTCGCCCTTCCCCTGCAGGGACCCCTGGTCATGCTGGCACGCCTTCTGCCTTCCCCCCGCCCACTGGTAGCCAGGCCGCGACCCTGTCCAACGCGACCTTTCAGCCTATTGGTATTGCACAGCCCCAGCCGCAGATGAACGGCATACAGCAGCAACCGAAGCCTCTATGGGACCAGGCGAGACGTGCCCCAGGTAAAGGTACGTTATAGATGAAGCAGAAGCCCGCGATGTAACTGACAGGATCCGCAGGATCTGCAAATGCACTTATCACCAGTCTTAAAATCCAGACGCACCCAATGATCAATGCCGAGCGCCGTTTCGAGATGACTCTTTTGCCTCTGGAAAAAGAAGCACAGCAGTCCGTGACGGTCCACATGCCGCCCGGCCAATTAAGAGTCCAGATCGTTCTGGTTGTTCCATCGTCCCTGGAAAAAGAGGGACGGCAGTGGAAACTGTTCGTGCTGGTTAACCGTCAAATTGCTCATCAGGCTCATCCTGTTCCCGGCCAGACGCTGCCCATCGGCGCCAGAGTCTTTGAGGCCCAGCTTCAAGCTGGAGCTGTCAACAACATTGAAGTCTCCGTTGCGGCCGCTCTGCCCAAGGGTCAAAAGTTGCCCAGCGGTGCAGATTTCGAGGTGGAGCAGATGACGGTGCTTGCTCACGTGGCTAAGAACTAGGAGCCTTTCGTCACTACTAACCAGGCTGTCACATTTCACAACTTCCCAAACATCAATGAGGCCGACGAGGGTTGGCTAGGCGCCCAGGTCGTGGATGAAGCGCGCTGGGGGGACAATCAGGTCAACGGTGATACGTCCGCCTTGGCTGTAGGTGATCCTCCAGTGACCTTGCAAGATGTTTGGGACCAAGCTGAATTCAGAAGAGCGCTACAGTCACAGCCGATGCACCCATTTAAACAGTCGCACATGTACTTCACCAAAGAGAGGATTCTAACTGTGTACTCGCCAATTGACCCGCCCCTGGTCCCTCCAGTCTATATCGACGAGGAGTGGTTGATCGCTCCTGAACAACCAGCTGCGACGACGGGGCCTCCCGAAGAATACCAGTCTCCCCGGGTTGGCTTCCCATGGAACGACTACCGGAAACCCTCGTCTCACCCGAGATCTCGTCTGCTTTCTCATGCAGAACATCTGCAAGTCCGACAGAAAAACAACTTGCCCCAGTTCAGTCCGCCACCTCAAGCCGTACTTTCCAATAATTTCCAGTTTCCAAGGTATGAGCAGATGAGCCAGCACAACACGGACTCACCGCTCATTCGAGATATTCTTATGACTTCACAGGCTCGCTTGCGGGCTAAGATTGCTCGACAACAGTTTCAGCCTGTGGAGCAGAGCGGACCAGATGCACGCGTGCGGCCCGGTTTCCTGGCTGTACCGCAGCATCGTCGCTCGCAACAGCATGGCTATGAAGGTTTACGGCCACATGTAGTTGGTATGAGCAATATGGCCCTTCCAGGCGAGCAGTTGCGCGAACCGATTCGGCTCGATTCAATGGGCAAGCATTACAACCCTCAGTTCGGTCAGTCGATGGAACCACAGAGTCGTCTTCGCCGTGAACTCGAAACCCCTTTCCAGCAGCATGGCGATGGAACCGAGGAAAATGATTATCACGGGGTATACAGTTCAGCAGAGAGACGGAATTACGGTTACTCGGGTGCTATGTTTCTGACAGTTGAGTCTGTTACCAGCGGCTTGAGCCGTTCGGCCAAGAAGTTCCTGGCTTGACGACCTTTGAGGAAACTCTTGGTGATGAGCCGAATTGCATATATAGTGGCTGAAAGGGATTTCGTAGCGTTTCCAGTGCGCATACTGCAATACCTTCACACCGGCTTGCAACATCATGATATCACCTGGGCGGGATGTGTAGGAGACACGAGGCGGTCGTCATTCACAATTAAGTTCTCGTCTATATGTGCATTTGGGCTTCATGCGGCATCAGGGTCCTATCTGGTATACAATTTCGAATCTGTGCATAAAATGTTGTTGGGGTCAACAGGGTACAGCTATAAGATTCACGTCATCGAGTCAACCGATGAGTATATAGAAAAGAAATAAACCAGCGTCAAAAGTCGGCATTTTATCAGCGAGACGGTGGCAGCCTCCATACGGGGGTGGTAGGGTGATTGAGAAGCGAATACATGGCATGGTATTCGTACACTGCCAGTCATGTGGTTATGACATTCGTGAAGAAACGCTACCGCTGAGCAGTATAACTAGTATTGCAAACCGGCTTGTGACTCATAAACAATGAGATTGTCTCTTGTGTGTTGAGACGGCCTCAAAGACACGCGATAGCCCTGGCATCCATCATTCGGCGGACGACGTCTTCTTGTCTCTTGTGGATGTAGAAAGATGCGGGTTAGCGCTGGTCAGTCGTACTTGCATGACGTCGTCTGGGGATCCATCATTGAACTGTGGACCCTTTGGGGTTGAAGCAACGCCTACCCCAGCAACCGGCAGACAAATGTGTCGAAGGGCGTTGGTAATGCAGCTAGGGCCCGTCGGACGATCCGACACAGTCTGTTGAGTAGTCTCGCGACGCCAGTCTACCCGTCCGCCTTCACATCATGTAAGTAGCCCCGGACAGTGGTTGTCTAGCAGCCGGTGAGAGCGACGACGGTTGCCTCGATCTCCCCTTGAATGCTTGGAAGCCCGTCAGAATCTGTTGGCTGGGGTCCAAGAAGCGCGGTGAGTCGCATCACTAGTATTAGCCGGGCTGACGGCAGTTGATCCGATGTTCAACGCGCGGGAGATGGTGGCCTGTACGCCTTTACTGCTCCGTCTCCTCGGAAGCCGTCTGAGCGGACCAGCCGAGCCGGGTACCGGCTCATGTCTGCCGAACTTCTTCCCAAGTTCCCGTGTGCGGGATGGGTCAATGTGCCATTTCTTGTCGGGATATGGCCTCGCTGCAAGATGCCGGTGACACTCCTTTAGTTGGTTGATCTTGCCGCTCTAGGGACCTTATTGATAGGAGCTTCCCAGGCGCTCTCGGCTCCCTCAACTCAACTCAGCCAACAATGGCCCATGGCACGAATGATTGCAGGGACAGACATTGTGGGGAAGGCGAAAGGCGGTGTCTTTCAGTAGGGGCCAGCATTGCTGCAAGACCATCAGCAAGCGGCAACAATCGAGATGACACAGCAGGGTAGAATCTGGGCAAGCTGCAGCATGTGGAATTACCGCATGTAGTCTAGCGTCTTCTGTGTGTGGGGGGATCGCTCTGCCGATAACGGGGGACTGATTGGCTGGTGCGACACGTGGAGACGGGTTTTGCCAATAGGATCTGTCCAATGCAGCCCACTTCGGGTGGCATCTAGCGGGGTACAGACATGACAAGACGTAAGTACTCCGTACTTTTTGGGCTGGAAATAATCATTGACAGTCCATGGCACACACGATGTGCAGGTGCGGCAGTGTGGACGGGGATGTGCCTTGAGCGGGGCCAAAGAGTGGAAAAAATTCTTTTCTTTGCACAACGACTGGCTGCTTTTGGGAACAGCGAACGCCGTCCTCAATCATCACTGGCCATCCCGCCCAATCCACCTTGTTACGTACCGCCTCGCCTCGCTCGGCGTGCTATTTTTTATTTTTTCCCTCTTTTACTTTCTCGTTTTTCCTTACATATCCAGGTCGACCGTCCATCCTTTGAGTCACCGTTTTGATTTTGTGACTCAACAGACCTCCCGAATCTCACTTATAACCTTCCGGTGCCATCCGACATTTGGATACTCTCTGCTCGAAGCAACATACTCGACTTTACCACATACGGTGCATGATCATACAATATGTGCCCTACTCCTGACGTACCGGCCTCCAATGGCCATGCCAATGGCACCAATGGCCACGCAAACGGCTCCAATGGCGCTGCCAATGGAAACAAGGCTGGTGCGTACCGCAAGCTCGTGTGCGATTGGGGTGTCAACAAGACTGACTCTTTTTCGCTCAGATCACCCCGGCTACACTGCTATTCCCGTAAGGACCAATTGCCTCCGAAAACCGCTTCGAGCGTGACAAATTATTCTGACACTCGACGGCATAGACCAAGCAGAAGCACAGCAACCCCTACCAGCCGGTTGGCGATTTCCTGAGCAATGTCGACCGATACAAGATCAGTGTGTTCAGCCATTCAGCACTTCTTTTTAGGTCACCTACTGACATGTGACGTATAGTCGAGTCTACTCTGAGAGAGGGCGAGCAGTTTGCCAACGCCTTCTTCGACACCGAAACCAAGATTAAGATTGCCAGGGCCCTCGACGACTTCGGTGTCGACTACATCGAGCTCACTTCGCCAGCTGCCTCTGAGCAGTCCCGTAAGGACTGCGAGGCCATTTGCAAGCTCGGTCTCAAGTCCAAGATCCTCACGCATGTCCGCTGCCATGTAAGAAGCCTCTGAACCGCGAAAGGATAGGCGAAAAAACTAACCGAGGCAGATGGACGATGCGCGCCTCGCCGTCGAGACCGGTGTGGACGGTGTCGATGTCGTTATTGGCACTTCTTCCTACCTCCGCGAGCACTCTCACGGCAAGGACATGACATACATCATCAACACCGCCATTGAGGTTATCCAGTTCGTCAAGTCCAAGGGTCTCGAGATCCGCTTCTCGTCCGAAGACTCCTTCCGTTCCGATCTCGTCGATCTCCTCTCTGTTTACAGCGCCGTCGACAAGGTTGGCGTTCACAGAGTTGGTATTGCCGACACCGTCGGTTGCGCCAGCCCGAGACAGGTCTATGACCTTGTCCGCACCCTGAGAGGCGTCGTCAGTTGCGATATCGAGACTCATGTAAGTCGCGTCTACACCCGGGCAACGAGAAACTTTGCTAAAACATGATGCAGTTCCACAATGACACTGGATGCGCCATCGCCAACGCCTACTGCGCTCTCGAGGCCGGTGCTACCCACAGTGAGTTGTCTGCCGAGTAATCTATTGCTACAAACCTTGTTGCTAATGGCGTGTTTCCTAGTCGACACCTCCGTTATCGGTATCGGTGAGCGTAACGGTATCACTCCCCTCGGTGGTCTCATGGCTCGCATGATCGTCGCCGCTCCCGAGTACACCAAGTCCAAGTACAAGTTGCACAAGCTCAAGGAGTTGGAAGACCTCGTTGCCGAGGCTGTTGAGATCAACATCCCTTTTAACAACTACATCACCGGCTTCTGCGCCTTCACTCACAAGGCTGGTATCCACGCCAAGGCCATCCTTAACAACCCTAGCACATATGGTACGTTGCTTCAACGCTGTGACTTCGAACAGTGAGAGCTAATATATCTTGCAGAGATCATCAACCCTGCCGACTTCGGCATGAGCAGATACGTCCATTTCGCCTCAAGATTGACGGGATGGAACGCTATCAAAAGCCGTGTCGAGCAGCTTGGCCTAACCATGACTGATGCCCAGGTCAAGGTTGTCACTCAGAAGATCAAGGCCCTAGCAGACGTCAGGCCGATTGCCATCGACGATGCCGACTCGATTATTCGCACCTTCCACTTGAACATCACGGAGGGAGAGGAGAAGCCGCTGCTACCGAACTTGACTGCCGAGGAGCAGGCCAAGTTCGAGAAGGCGGAGAGAGAGCTTGCTGGCGAGCCGGAGAAGCGTGCTTTGGACGAAGCCGCAGAAGAGCCCGCGACTAAGAAGGTTAAGGCGTAAATAATGTTTTCAGGATGCGTATTGGGACACCAAAAAAAAAACCACCAAAAAGACTGGGGCATCTACTTGTACAATCATGGAGGGAAGAGCTGCAAAAGTGTTTATTTCAGATACCTCATCAACGAAGAAACGTTCAAACTTGATTTGGCGTTGGTTTAGACTTGCTATTCCCCGGGTATGATGGTCGTCATTGTTTTTGTCGATGCCTCCAGCTTACTGAGTTGCGAGGATATATGCGCTTATACGTGTTAAGAAGAGGTGATATTACCGTTTAGACAGGACCCAGGTCTTCGCCGATTCGAGTCCCCATTTAGACACTGTACAAGTTTATCCACCTCTTGGTCGCGGAGCAATAGGTGTATCGGATCTTCACTCTTCAGTATTGGTGGGGGTGGGGCTGGGTGAGTAACTGAGCTAAGATAAGATAAGCACGAGAAAAAATCCAGTCCACCAGCCACTTTTTGCTCAGGGACCTCCCTCCGCCAACGGTTACCGAACAAGAGGAACCGAAACGGTCTTCGGCCATGACACTTCTAAGCACGCACTCATGACATTCTAGAGCCGACCGACCATTGCTTCACACCGGATTCGAGACACCGAAACATAAAGTCGATCGAAACGAGCCTTGACACAACAATTCTGCCAAGATGGACGCGCACGCCCTACTCTCGGCGCAAGGATGGCGCGGCAAAGGTCATTCGCTCCATGCCACGGACGACTCTATCGGGCTTGCGAAGCCGCTCCTGCTGAACCGCAAGGACAACACAAAGGGCTTGGGCACCAAGGCACACTTCACGAGCGACACGTGGTGGATGAATGCGTTCGATGAGCAGCTTCAGGGCCTGGACACCTCGAAGAAGGGCCAAGTGACGCAGACAGTGACGCAAGGCCGGTTGAACCAGATTGAAAAGGTGTCCGGCGGGAAGTGGATGCTGTACGCGAGCTTCGTGCGAGGCGGGTTCCTGGAGGGGACGATCCAAGAGCACGAGAGAAAGGCCAAGGAAGAGGGGGAGGAGCAGAGTGGCGCCTCTACACCCGAAAGCGAGGAGACTACGACGAGTTCGGAAAGCGAGGCGGAAGCAAGGCCGAAGAAGAGCAAAGAGAAGAAGGAGAGGGGGGAGACGAAGGAGGAGAGGAGGGCGAGGAGGGCCACGAAGAAAGCAAGGAAAGCGGCGAGGGAGGCGAGGAGGCAAGCTAGAGGCACAAAGAAGGCGTCAATGGTTCCTTCGAGGGATCGCAAGGAGTCCAAGGAGGAGAAGAGGGCGAGGAGGGAGGCGAAGAAGGCCAAGAGGGAAGCGCGGAAAGCGAAGAGGGGGGGCTCTGGATGAGAGACAACGTCTTGATCTTGCGACATATTGGCCGGTTACATATATCCACCCGACTTGGATCTGAGGTGACTCGATATCGCGCCGGCCTATCGCCGGCATCCCACGATAACAAGAAGAAGGCCGTGCTTTCAGACCCCCAAGGGTCGTGAGATCGCGCGCGAGAACGATAGAGGATCATCGGCACTAGACTTTTTCACGGCGCAAGGGCACCAAAAGCATTGGCGAAGGCGCCACATCAGCGGCTCTGGAGAGCAAGCGGTTTGGAGCCGAGGTATAGACAACGATCAGGGCATGGCGTCGGCTTCGTGCCTGCTGGCCATAATAACAGACACTTTCCTGCCATGCGGCGGTTTCAACCTTACTATCCCCACACGCATCAACATAGATGAGCCCAGCGTCTCTTCCTTCATTGGTCCCGAAGCGGCGATACCTCCCCTCCAGGCCCTGTGCAGGATAGCTAAGGTGTGGGCCTCTCGACATTCGAAGAGACCGGGCCTTCATTCATGTGGCTGCCCTAGACCACACATCGTGGCGCCTGTGCCTCAGGTTTCCTTGGGCGTCTTTCCAGGCTTGTTGGAGAGGAGCCACGGCCGACGGTCCCAGAAGTCGTCCTTGATGATGTCGAGGTGCTCAATGACAACCCTGGCCTTGCTCCTCTTCTTCTTGTCCTTCTCCGCTTGCGTCTTGCTCTGATGCTCCGGCTCGGCCAAGGCGTCGGCGGCGTCGGCGGCGTTGTGCGTACCGGGCTCGACTAACTCGTACTGCTCGGCGGTTAGGGGGCATTCACTCGAGTGTTCGCTATGAGCGCCGGGGGAAGAAATGGAGGGGAGATGAGAGCTAAGACGAAGGGGGGGATATGGAAGGGAACCTAAGGGGAGACTTGCATCACGGAAGACGACGCTGCCTTTTTTGTACATTTCCGGCTCATTGTTGTAGTTGAGCTTGAACTTTGAGAAGAGAATCTCGTTCTTGTCTCCCGAGACAGTGCCCTGCGAAAGTGTTAGGGAAGGGTTGGACTGGGTCCCCGGAGCGAGATGGTCTTACCGCCAGAAGCTTCTCTGCCTCTCTGTTATCAAGACCGCCCAGCTGGATAAGGGCCCAAAATGTTGTGTTGTAGAGGTTGTTAATGTGGCCTTGGCTTGTCAGCGAATGACCGCGTGTGAAAGCGAGTAGGCAGACCGCAGCCTCGGGCACGTACAGTCAACTTGCCGCCAGCTCATGTAGTCCCTTAGGTTCATTACCGTGGGGTAGCATACCGCCCGGCCGTCAAAGCTGGGGAGAGGCGGCGAAAGCGGGGTGTCGGTGAAGTACGATGACCACAGGTGGATGTAGTTGGCCGTAAAGGTTGACACTACTGTGCTCACGATTTTACTGGGCCATGTTAGCTGTGAGAACCGGAAGATTGCGCGATCTCAAAGGGAGTCTTACCTCGCTCGTCTCTCGAACAACGTACATGACTTGTGGAACACGAAGCTATACTCGTCGCTCACACCATACGCGATGGTGATGTCTGGGAGTTCCGTCACGACCACTCTTGCAGCGGCGTTCATGAGGTCGAGCGCCCTCTTGTCGTTTGGTTTCTCGAATGCATATTTGGCGCAGAGTCTGCAACGCCGTTAGTCAAGTGCGCGTTGGCATTAGAATTGGAAGCCCCTTTACTTTGTGAAACCTCTCCCATCTACGCGGACAACGATCCATGTGTTTGGTAGCAGGAAGTCGGGCTGCTCAAAGCTCTTTACGTATTCAAACCTGCATCAGAGTTAGGGTCTGATACATGCTCATGACGGAAGTTCAGTATCGTACTTGGAGTTCGCCATGATGAAAGACTACGGCGCTAGTTTCTTTCTCGGTATAAAACAGGGACGCAGATGGGGTGACTCTCCGATAGAATTCCTTTGTTAGGCGGGATGGTGGGGGAGGGGTAGTCTGCTGCCCAGTGCCAGCAGGCGCCGAACCAAACGCAAGGATTAAACAACAACACTGTATTGGCGTGCACCGTCATCTTCAATCGCTTCCTATGAACTTCTTGACTGTATGATTCGATACACTGCGTTTTCGTAACTGCTGTTGGTGAGCTTCCTGGCTTTTGGTACTGTGCACCTTGGCTGAGTCAACATGATTTATCTAGGTATCCTGAAGAAGAAGAAGATGGCTACACATTCATCCTGATTTGCACTGTGCACTATTCCAAACAGCGTCCAACCCCCCCTTTCCAGAAGGAAATTCAACGAAATCCAAGGCGCTGTAACTGTCAGTGGGCCAGCGGCTGGAAGCTGCTACCTACCTACCTGAACACCTAAAACTGCGGGCCCGACCCCTGTAGCATCTCAGCCTTGCAGACACAAGAAAGTCTGTCCCGCACGGCTGACATTTCGCGAACCTTGTGTTTGCGTTCTGCGCAAACAAAATCAACCAACCCACCCGATCCGAGGGTCAGGTCTCTTTCCTCCAAAGCCGACCCGCCGGCCCGGAAACAACAACGACTATGAACTTCCTTCTCAGTAACGAGGAGAACGAGGCCATCGCCGCCGTCGAAGCCATCAACGCCATCAACAACACTAATACAATCCGATCGGGCCACTCGACATGTTTGCGCTTCAATCGATCAGGCGACCTCCTGGCCTCTGGTAGAGTCGATGGCACAGTTGTCATCTGGGACATTGAAACCATGGGCGTGGCAAGGAAGATGCGAGGCCACCACAGGAGCATCACGTCTCTGAGCTGGTCAAGATGCGGCCGCTTCCTCTTGTCGGCGTGTCAAGGATGGAAGGCCGTCCTGTGGGATCTAAAGGACGGCAGGCGGTACCGCGAGGTCCGATTTCGAGCTCCGGCATACATTGCGGAGCTCAACCCCTTCAACCAGTGAGTATACGATGCCCCTTGCTTCAAGCGACGGAGCTTCACTAACGCGCCAAGTCACCAGTTTGTCGCCTCCATATTCGAGGAGCAGCCGATCCTCGTCGATGTATCAGACGTCACCGATATCAAATACCCCTTGAGCTCTGCGCCGAAAAGACCCGACATAGATGGAGAGCCCACCGAGAAGCAGCTGAAGGATGACGCGAAGCAGATGACAACCGTCACCATTTACACCTCTACGGGCGAGCATATTCTGGCGGGGACAAACAAGGGATGGATTAACGTCATCGACGTCAAGACCAGAAAGACGATATACTCGGAGAAGCCCTGCAGCGGTGTCATCACGACGTTGCGCCTGAACAACTCGGGAAGGGTGCTCCTGATCAATGCGCAGGATCGGATCGTCCGAACCTTTCACATCCCGAACCTGACGGCCGAGGACCTCGACCTCGACACGATACACTTTACAGAGGAACACAAGTTTTCAGATCAAGTCAACAGGCTGTCGTGGAACCATGTTACGTTCAGCTCGGCCTCAGAGTACGTTGCGGCGTCAACATACAACAACCACGAGATATACGTTTGGGACAGAGGCATCGGCAGCACAGGACTCATCAGAATCCTGGACGGCCCCAAAGAAGAGCAAGGGGTCGTGGAATGGCATCCGGAGCGACCGTTCATCGCAACGTGCGGCCTCGAGACCGGGAGGATATATATATGGTCCGTCATACCCGAACAGAAATGGTCCAGGCTTGCGCCCGACTTTGCGCAGGTCGAGGAGAACCAAGAGTACGAGGAGATGGAAGACGAGTTCGATATTTACGGCCAGGAGGAGCTGCAGAAGAGGCGGTTGGACGCGGAAGACGAGGATGTTGATGTTGTTACCTCAACTATCGTGAACGGGCACTCTGGCGGAACAGGGGATTTTCGCATGCCAATTCTCTTCGATCTCGGGGAGAGCGATAGCGAGGAGGAGTTCGTTGCTGTGTCCACCGGAACCATGCGGAGAAGGAGTCCAGGTGTGGACGGGGAGATACCAGACAGCGAAGTTGTAGAGGACAAAATCCCTTCAAGAAAGGGACGGTCGGGTCGGGGAGGCAGAAGACGGTAAGATAATCCAAATACCAATACCCTTGTTGTTTTGCAATAAGCTTGCAGTTGCGCTTTGTTTAGGTTTTGATGGGATAAGTTCGTAAGACGCGTGACATGGCGTTGGATCGCGTAGCCATGGGACGAGCTTCGTTGATGTGCGGGGCCCTGTCAAGGGTTTAGCGCGACGGGGCTTACAGTGAACGTGATGTGGAGGACTCCAGAGCTTTCCAAGTAGCTTGGTGATTCCGAGGTATGCTTGGTACAGCGTGCAGCGAGGGCGAGAGGGCGGCATGTACATCGAGTGGTGCAGTCAAAGGTAGCTAGATACCTAGGTAGTCTCGATGCTTAATTACATGTCGGTATTGTTTGTCCTGTTGCAGAAGTCATGGGAGAATCCTTTGCCCCCTACCCATGAGCTGGAATAGGGTCCGGGACATTTCCTCCTCACTTTCATTAGTGAATGGACAGTGGCTCGCCATCCAAACCTTTTTTCTTGCCTGCCTACTTCCTAGGTACCTGGGTGGGTATGCCGGGATACGACACAGTAGAGGTACTTGGGCTCAGCATTGATTTTGGTGTGTTTCATGGGATTGCGGGTACCTCGACCTTGTTGAGCACGCGTAGCCGGCCTGAGGAAGGTAAAGGAGGGTGATTGCCGAATTCGGCTAGCGTGCTCTCTCGGGCTGCGCCAGCCGCCCCAAGGCAAGATTTGTTTCTGACCTCGCTCCTCACTTTCGCCTCCACGGTCTTCACATCTACAACTTCGTCAACCCACGCATCGCCCATCACCACGCGCGTCGGAAATCGCGCCCCTCGACCACACACTCATTCCCCTTTCGATACACGACTCGATACGACCGCGATTTTCTCCGCCTTTCGATTTATCGACGCTCTGAAGGTGGCGGCGATTAGGAGGATCAGTGGAACCTTCTCCTGGGCCGCTGGCCAGGGACTGGCGTGGTCAAGAGCGCCATCGTAGGACGACCTTCCCCGACTTTTTGCATCTCGAAAAGCGTTTTGCGCGATAGATTCTCGCTCTCCGGTTTTTCTGCGCCTTGTTTGCGACACCTCAGCTTCACCTAACGACTATCGGCGGGTGCTGCCCTTTTTCTCGACCTACCTTGTGAATACCCTTCGACACTTTCCTTTTCATACGACCCGAAAATACCGTCAACATGGCGAACCTTTACTTCACGCACTCGAGTGCGCCGATCAAAACGGTCGAGGAGATTCAGTTCGGCCTCATGGCTCCCGAGGAGATCAAGAACATGAGTGTCTGCCACTGTGTCTACCCCGAGACCATGGACGAGACGCGGACCAAGCCTCGTGATGGCGGTCTGAACGATCCTCTTCTCGGTTCTATCGATCGGCAGTTCAAGTGCAAGACCTGCTCTCAGGCGATGGGCGAATGCCCGGGTCATTTCGGCCATATCGAGCTGGCTAAACCCGTCTACCATCCTGGCTTTATTAAGAAAGTCAAGAAGGTTCTGGAGATTGTCTGCCATAATTGCAGCAAGGTCTTGGCCGATAGAGTTAGTCTACTCTACGATGTTTGACAGCAGCCTTGACTCGATTGTGCTAACCTGGCTTTTCAGAGCGATCCTGAATTTCTCCAAGCAGTGAACACGAGAGACCCCAAGGTTCGCTTCAACCGCGTTTGGAACATTTGCAAGAAGAAGACTCGTTGCGAAAACGAGGTCAAGGAACAGAAGCCCGATGACGGGGAGTATGGCCTGAACATGAAGCAGGCCCCCGTTAACCACGGTGGCTGTGGCAACATCCAGCCCAGGGTGCGCCACAAAGCCCTGCAGCTGATTGCAAAGTTCGAGGCCCAAGGCGAAGATGGCGTCAAGAAGAAGGAAGAGCCTCCCATCACACCGGAGATGGCACACAATATCCTGCGTCGCATCAGTGACGACGACTTGAGAGACATGGGCCTCAATCTCGAGTACGCCCGCCCGGAGTGGATGATTGTCACTGTCCTTCCTGTTCCGCCCCCGCCTGTGCGCCCCAGTATTTCCATGGACGGTACTGGCCAAGGACTGAGAAACGAAGATGATTTGACCTACAAGCTCGGCGATATCATCCGAGCCAACAGCAACGTCAAGCAAGCTATCCGTGAAGGCTCGCCTGCTCACATCGCTCAAGACTTTGAGCAGTTGCTGCAGTATCACGTCGCAACCTATATGGACAACGACATTGCCGGGCAGCCTCGCGCTCTCCAGAAGAGTGGTCGTCCAGTTAAAGCCATTCGTGCACGTCTCAAGGGAAAGGAGGGTCGTCTTCGCGGGAACTTGATGGGAAAGCGTGTTGACTTCTCAGCACGTACTGTCATCACTGGTGACGCCAACCTTTCTCTTGACGAAGTCGGCGTGCCCCGAAGTATCGCAAGAACCTTGACCTATCCCGAGACGGTTACACCCTACAACATTGGAAGACTCCACGAGCTTGTACAGAACGGTCCCAACGAACATCCAGGTGCCAAGTACGTCATCCGTACTGATGGTACGAGAATTGATCTTCGTCACCACCGCCGCGCAGGACAAATCTCGCTCGAGTATGGCTGGAAGGTCGAGCGTCATTTGATCACTGGTGATTACATCATCTTCAACCGTCAACCGTCTCTTCACAAGGAATCTATGATGGGTCACAGAGTCCGCGTCATGCCTTACTCGACTTTCCGTCTCAATTTGTCCGTCACCTCGCCATACAACGCCGATTTCGACGGTGACGAGATGAATCTTCACGTCCCCCAAAGTGAAGAGACGAGAGCCGAAGTCAAGGAGCTTTGCCTGGTCCCCATCAACATTGTTTCTCCTCAGAGAAACGGTCCTCTGATGGGTATCGTGCAAGATACTCTTGCCGGCGCCTACAAGCTTTGCCGTCGTGACGTGTTCCTCTCCAAAGAACAGGTCATGAACATCATGCTCTGGGTGCCCAACTGGGATGGCATCATTCCCCCGCCCGCCATTGTTCGACCTAGACCGAGATGGACTGGTAAGCAGATTATGAGCTTGGCAGTTCCCAACATTGTCAGCTTGCACAGCGCTCCCGATTCGAAGGAGGACAACCCCCTTAAGGACGAGGGTCTCCTTATTCAGTCTGGACAGATCATGTACGGTCTGCTTTCCAAGAAGAACATCGGTGCTGCTAGTGGTGGTATCGTTCACATCGTCTACAACGAGCACGGACCTGAGGCGGCTATGAAGTTTCTTAACGGCGTTCAGCAAACCGTCAACTACTGGCTCCTGCACAATGGTTTCAGCATCGGTATCGGTGACACAATTCCCGACAAGGTCACCATTGAGAAGGTTCAGGTCCACATTGACGAGCACAAGGCTGAGGTCGAGGAGTTCACAAGGCAAGCTACCGCTAACGAGCTGGAGCCCCTGCCCGGTATGAACATCCGTGAAACCTTCGAGAGCAAGGTTTCCAAGGCTCTCAACACAGCCCGTGATAAGGCTGGTACCACCACCCAGAAGAGTTTGAAGGATTTGAACAACGCTGTCACCATGGCTTCGTCCGGTTCCAAGGGTTCATCCATCAACATTTCCCAGATGACTGCTCTTGTCGGACAGCAGATCGTCGAGGGTAAGCGTATCCCCTTCGGCTTCAAGTATCGCACTCTCCCGCATTTCACCAAGGACGACTACTCTCCCGAGGCTCGCGGCTTCGTTGAGAACTCTTACCTCCGTGGTCTTACACCCAGCGAATTCTTCTTCCATGCCATGGCTGGTAGAGAAGGTTTGATCGACACTGCTGTCAAGACTGCCGAAACTGGTTACATCCAGCGTCGTCTCGTCAAGGCGCTTGAGGACGTCAGCGCCAAGTACGATGGTACCGTCAGAAACTCACTCGGTGACATTTTGCAGTTCCTTTATGGCGAGGATGGTCTGGATGCCATCTACATCGAAAAGCAACGTATGGATCACCTCAACATGTCGGACAAGAAGTTCATCGAACGTTTCCGGCTCGACGTCATGGATGAGAACAGACCCGAAGAGCTCGAGTGGCTCGAGTACGGCAATGAAATGTCGGGCGACCCGTCAGTTCAGCAGCTCCTGGACGAGGAATTCGAAGCTCTCCTCGCCGATCGCAAGCAAGTTCGCAAGATCAACTTCAAGAGGAAGGATGATGAGACAATGCAGCTTCCGTTGAACATTGTTCGTCTGATGGAAACCTCCAAGAAGCTTTTCGCTGTTGAGGATTTCCAGAGAAGCGATTTGCGGCCGCAAGACGTTATTCCGGCCGTTCAGGCAATGCTCAACCGGATGACTATCGTCCGTGGCAGCGATGACATCTCCAAGGAGGCCGACCGAAGTGCCACGATCCTCTTCAAGGCACAGATTCGCTCACGACTTGCTTTCAAGCGCATTGCCTGCCAGCAACGCCTCAACAAGATGGCATTTGAGCACGTCCTGGGAGAGTTGGAGGCCCGTTGGGACCGAGCCTTCGTCAGTCCTGGTGAGATGGTGGGTGTCATTGCCGCTCAGTCCATTGGTGAGCCCGCCACGCAGATGACGCTGAACACCTTCCATTTCGCTGGTGTTTCTTCTAAGAACGTTACGCTTGGTGTCCCTCGTCTTAAGGAAATTCTCAACTTGGCTCAGAACATCAAGACTCCTTCCATGGTTGTTTACTTGAGCGGCGAGGACAACGCGAGTCAAGAAGCCGCCAAGGCTCTCCGCAGCACCGTTGAGCACACAACGTTGCGCTCAGTCACCGCAGTCACTGAGATTTACTACGATCCCGAGATTACGTCAACAAACATTCCTGATGATCTTGACATGGTTGAGTCCTACTACCTCATTCCCGACGAGTCCCATGATAAGACGGAAGACCAGTCCAGATGGCTGCTGCGTCTTACCTTGGACCGCCAGAAGCTCCTTGACAAGGAGCTTACAGTCGAGGACGTTGCTAGGCGCATCAAGGAGGAGTATCCCAACGACTTGGCTGTCATTTTCAGTGACAACAACGCTGAGGAGCAAATCATTCGCATTCGCCCTATGCACGCCGGTAACGACAACAAAGACGACGATGGCGAGAAGAAGATTGAGGATGACGTCATGCTGAAGAGACTCGAGACTCATTTGCTCGATACTCTTTCTCTCCGTGGCGTGAAGGGTATCGAGAGAGCTTTCTTGAACAAGGAGACTAAGCTTATTGAGACTGAGGACGGAGCACTGTTGGCCGCCAAGGCCGATGAGCGCTGCTCGGAGTGGTACTTGGACACTTCCGGAACTGCTCTCCGCCAGGTTTTGGCTGTAGACGGTGTCGATTCGAACCGTACCTACACCAACCACTTATGGCAGGTCGTTGAAGTTTTTGGTATCGAGGCGGCGAGAGCGGCTCTGGTCCGAGAGTTGACTCAGGTTCTTGCCTTTGACGGTTCCTACGTCAACCACAGACATCTGGCTCTTCTTTGCGATGTCATGACATACCGAGGTACCATATCTGCCGTTACTCGTCACGGTATCAACCGTGCCGACACTGGTGCTCTCATGCGTTGTTCCTTCGAGGAAACTGTCGAGATTCTTCTCGAGGCTGCAGCTGTGGGTGAATTGGACGACTGCCGCGGTATCTCCGAGAACGTCATGCTCGGCCAGATGGCACCCATGGGTACTGGTCACTTTGATGTCCTACTCGATCCCAAGATGCTCGAGACCGTCATTAGCGACAACTCGCGCATGGGTCTCATGCCTGGCATGCCGGTCAAGGGCGGTGAGGCTGGCGGCGCTGCCACACCGTACGACTCAGGGTCGCCCATGGCTGACTCCGGGTACATGTCTCTCAGTTCTCCCGCCGCCGGCAACTTCTCTCCCATTGTTGGTGCTGGCTCCGACTCTCCTACTGGCTTCGGCACTGAGTATGGCGGTGGTGGTTTCGGTGGCATCGGCTCCGTCAACCCGTACTCGAGTGCCAGCCCGGGACGGCCGACCAGTCCCTTCAGCACGTCACCAACATCGCCCTTCAGCAGTGGTTACGGCGGATACTCTCCTTCGTCGCCCAACGCTGGTTACTCCCCGACTTCGCCGCTCATGGACGGTGCTGCCGGCCGTTACGGAGCGACTTCGCCGCAGTTCAGCCCTTCATCGCCGTCCTTCTCGCCGACATCGCCTATGCTGCGGCCCACCAGCCCTGCGAGCCCCAACTACAGCCCGACCTCGCCGAGCTACTCGCCGGCATCTCCCTCTTCGCCCAGGCACTACTCCCCGACCTCGCCGGCTCAATATGCTTCACCCACCTCCCCGAGCTACTCGCCGGCCAGTCCGAACTACAGCCCGGCATCCCCCAACCTTCACGGGGCTGGTCCCACGTCGCCGTCGTACTCACCTGCGTCACCGACATGGTCTCCAACTTCGCCGGCTCAGTACTCTCCTACAAGCCCGAGCTTCCAACAGACTGCGGGAGCGCAGCAGTCGCCGACCAGCCCCAGCTACTCGCCAACAGTAAGTCCTACCAGTCTCCGCTGATTTGATTCAAAGTCTAACTTGCTACAGTCGCCATCCTGGTCTCCCCGGACTCCCGGGCCGGGCGGGTCTGGCAACTAATAGTGCGCCGACTCACGATGATGCATCCAATCGCGTCCTCGTTTCGCCACTATCTCTCACTTTCCTAATACGCCGACTAATGATTATACGGCTTAACTAGTTCTGTTCGATTGGAATATCGCATCTCATCACAGACGCAGGCTGTCACTGAGATTTCATCTTTACTTTTTTTCTCCCCGTGTGGATGCCATGGTATACGCATCATAGAAGCGCCCGCAGAGACAACACAGCACACACAAGATTGCTACACGCCGCAAACAGATGGTTTAGAGGCTTCGGCACTGGGGAAGCAGAGTGGACAGCAACATACCCTCACACGCACACAAAAAATCAACTTCACTATTAAAAAAAAGGTTTACTCAAAAGAAGCAAAATGGGTTGCGGTGGTTTCTGTAAAAAGCTGAGTTTTGTACAATAAGGCGATTGAGGCGAAGGGGGGGGGGGGG